>JBCJKH010037368.1:0-10813 GCA_039877255.1 Loriculus beryllinus | reverse complement strand
TGAGACCCTCCTCACTCGCTCCAAGGCTGGGGAGAGTGGAGAAAATGATGTGATTTCTTACAGCATTCTGACTAATGCAAAGCAGCAAGGTGCATTCACGAAATCTGCTTACTCTGGAGGTTGCATTGAAAAAAGAGAAAAAAATAAAGAAAAGAAAAAAAGATGAGAAGTCCGGGGGAGAGTTTTCCCTTGGGGGTGGTCTGACTAAGAAGTGACTAAGAGCTCTAAAGGAGAAATTATAGTAAGCAAAAGAGCATCCTAGGGTATCTGCAAACAACTGGCATAAGCGCAACTTTCAGTTAGGCAGATGACTAACATGCACATCACTAAACACTTTGTGTGGCATGGCTTTTTGGGTCATCCCGTGGTGTGTAGGCTCACACTCCGGAAACCTCCACAAAAACTACAAAGGTAATGAAGGATGTGCAGGCGGAGGAAGCAATAAAAGATCAGGAGTAGAATGATGGGGAGTGATGGTGATATAACTAATTGGGCTGTATGAGACATTGCTGTCCTAGTGAGCCAAGAAGTTCACATGCTCTGAAAGGATAGCAAACTTCAATAAAATTCAGAACTCTCTCATGGCAGAGCTAGGGGAGATAATACACAGTGTGCTCATGTTTCAGGTTGTTGCTCATGATTTGTGAATCTGAAGGGATGGCTTGCACTAAGCAAATTGTCCTCCTGATGTATACGAGTTCAGTAGCAAGTTATATATTTCTAGTTATGAATTTACAAGCATTTCCTCAATCATCTTACCAAAACTTGATATGTACCGATGGGATGTGTAACACACATGGTTCCTTTTGTTTTGGATTTCTTTAAACCTAATATAACAGGGGGGTAAAGAATATAGAACGTGGGAATGAAGAATTTCAAGTGTTTACAACCAAGACTAACTGCGAAACAAGAAAAAGTCTCCCCATTTTGTCTCCTGGCTTACTTTTGTGCAGGAATACGCATTAGAAGAAAGACATTGTTTTCCTGACATCGCCATTACTTGAACTGTATTTCATATGCCCAGCTATTTTGAGGACAGTACCTAGGTTTTATGATACACAATAGTGCAAAACATTGCCTGAACCTCAGTTTGTAAACCACCTTACACAGCACTCTGAATAGCGCTTTAAGAATTCCACTGGCTAGTTGGAGGAGGGTATGTGCTCTCCAGTTCATGAATCTGGGGAGTTCCAGAGAAATTCAGGATAAAGAGTAAAGCGGGTTCTCTCCTGCAACTTACACTTACTGTATCATACATCATCACTGTCCCTCCACAATTATTAGTACACGAATTCATCATCTGTGCCAAGCCTGAAATTAGCACAACTAAGTGTGATGTCTCTAACTGACATAAGCATTTTTCCTTCATCTTTAAGCCCACTTAAAGTATTCCTTTTATTGAAGGATGGAAGTAGTGAGCACTTTTTGAAGGATATCCTCAACTAATCCCTGTAGAACAGCAGAAATCAGGACTGAGAATCTGGGAAAAGATGTCCATCCCCATGTCTAAGTGAGGAAAGTTCATCAGCTTGACTGAAGCCACTGTGGTCTAAATTTGCACAGCTCAGGACCTGGGATCAGGAGACCTAGCACATGGAGCTATAATTCCTATCATGACCACGCTGTTGAACAGGAGAGCAGTAGCTGAGGACTCTCAGGGTCCCATCATTAGATAGCAACAGCAGCAGGAAAAGCCACCTCCTTCCTCGGACAGAATAAACAGTTTCCTCATTTGCTGGGGCAAAGGGTTGGATGGCTTCTACAAATTGTGGTTCCAGTGGAGGAACTTCTTCAAGTAGGAAAGTATTGAAGAGTTTCATCCATGCAGGAAAAATTAGCTTTTCTCCTGGGACCATAATTGTACCATTCACCCCCACATTGTCTCTTGTCCATTTATATTATAAACTCTTATGGAGCAGGGACTACTCCTTTCCACATGTGCATGCAACATCCTTCGTAGTGTGTCTCCCATTTCAAATGGCACCTCCAATTTGAAATGCAACCAAGCAACAGGAAGTTTAAGAACTGCTATGCAGATGTAAGTGATTACTAAGGCTAGTCAGGGACAGAACGAGAAACAGAAAGCAAGATTTTCCACTCTTGCCTAATCCACAAATCCATACATTTTCCAAAGAAGGGGCAAGATCTCCCTTGTATGGCGTTATGCATAATCTTTAATCTCCAAATGAAAAAAAAAAAAGTTTTCTGACAAAGTTCAATTAATAAAATAAAAAGGAAACCTATAGAACTGTCCCAGATATGTGGATACTGTGAACCTACTAAACAGCTGTTGAAATGACTGTAAGCCTCTTCACTGACTCCTGTGAACCCTCAGCAAGAGCCTTTATGAACTCAAAGCCAGATGGAGATTGGGAGAATCTTTTTGGTACATATATCCCACACTGCCCTGGGGATTCAGCTTCTGCACACAGAGGAAAGAGGGTTCAAGATAAAATAGAAGGGGAGCTCCCTTCATCTCTTTATTTTAACAGTTGGAGCAATCTGAGAAATATTCTTGTATGAAATAAATCCTATCCTCACTTACACCCATGCAACTGAAGGCAGCATTTGGCTGCAAGACAAGTGTATTTCTTAACTATTTTGAGTGCCATATGCTATATGAGTGCCATATGTTAGCATTTCTTAACTATATATAGCCATCTCAAACGGTGTACTGAGTTAAAGGAGAGAGCACTGCCCTGATCTCCCTTTCACCTCTCCCCAGATCTCTCCTCCCCCCTTCCTTTCCTCTTCCTTCTGCACTCCTCCCCGCCTACACTCAGCTTCCTTCATCACACTTCCTACTATTTTTTATTTTAAAAAACAAACAGTATTTTGTATTTCTAATAAACCTCCTCCTCCCCCCCTCCCATCTGACATCTGGTTTTATTCTCCCCTCCTTTCCCCATGCCCATACAGCACGGGTTCCCACTTCAGCAATGCCAAGGTGATGCACCCCAGCTGCGGTAAGGGCAGGAGTGCAGTAGAAGGTACGGTCAGTGCTCCCACAACCCTCCACCCCTCTTCTCAGCCTCCCTTCTCCCTCTCTCTCTCTCTCCAGGATGCTTTCTCCTTTCACTTGAGCAGATAGCCGGAAGCAGCTGCTTCCCATCAGGGCTGGTTCAGCAGGTACTTTTCTCCAGCCTACCATATCTTATGTTAAACTTCCTTTAATTTCTTTCCCTTTCTCAGGTGGCACCAGAAGCCGGCTTGCTCCTTTCAAAATGCAGTAAGTGTGACAGCCTGACTCTGGTACAAAAGCCTTTAACACTTGAAGCCTATGTGTTGCAGGTTAAAACAGCTTTCACTACACAGCTCAGCTTGCTTTGTCATCTTCAGAAGTGCAAAGTCTGACTGCTGCGGCCTGGTACTCCTTAAAAGAAGTGATAGAACACCCGCAGGGGTATCTCCCTGAGCTCCCAGACTTTGTGCAGCATTCTGCACCCTCTGGCAACCGCAAAGCAGGCACAGTGGGCATTTTCACTGCTAGAAAGGCACACAGTATGACATAGAGGAGAACAGGCAGCATCCAGGGACTGACACATCACATTCTGTAGAAGCACAACTGAGCACGAGCTGTAAGGAAGGAGCCCAGCACTGGGAAGACCTGGAGGAAAAAAAAACCCATAACACTCTGCAGATAAAGACTGAAGCTTTTTCACCAGGTTGTGCTGTAACACAAGTTCATCTCTTGTTGCCACTGCAGTTTTTTAATTTGGTTGTTGTCACTGATAAATAATGGGTGGGGGATTTATTATTATTATTATTACAGTGGAACAAGCACTTAAAAATGTTTGTTCTGTGTAGTCTGTATCTCTACAAATCTATCCATGGAAGCAGCACTGTGAAAAAGAATATAAATGTTTATAACACAAGGCAAAAGCCAGGTCCACCATGTAGCTAATGTCCCTTCACAGCCCATACCAAGCAAAGCTAAGAACAAGCATCCCAAAAGAGGCACATTAAGGCAGTGTAAAATTTACCTCCATACACACAATCAGCCAGAAATATGTAAAAATTTATGCTTTCCTTAGCATAGGCCAAGACCAGCCTGATTTACATGAAGTGCCTGCAGGCTGCCGGTGCCCTCTGGGACCTCTCAACTCCTGACAGCAAATGTGAGCCTTTCTGAAGATACAGAAGCAGCATCCCTGCTTCAGCATCCCAGCACAGCTCCATGCTGCCACCAGCCCTTCTTCCCCCTAAGCAGCTGCAATCCCCAATGCAAAATACATCCTTTATAAGGAGCAGTTCTGGGGTGAGGGAACCACCATAAAATACTGGAACCCAAACTTTCATGGCCTCATTTCATCTATCTCTAAGGGGTTTTATAATATACCATATACAGCAACAACACCCATCTGAATATCATATTCTACTGAGGCTCAACCCCAATTTAAACCTATTAGGAGTATATAATGAATCTTAAGTACTTTCAAAAAATATTGTAATTTATGATTTGCATGCTTTATTGCCTTATAATTATAATCCAACAGTGCCATCCACTGCTTCTCCAAATAATCTTTGCTTAGTTTCTTCCTGAAGTCATCTTTAGTAAGTCACAGCACTAGAACTGAACAGTTTGACTGTGTATACATATACACTATATATGTGTGGCCAGATGTGGGGTTAAAAGAAATGAAGAGCAAAATCAAAACTGTAATCTGGTGATGTTCATAAGGGATTACCAGAGCTGTCAAACAAAACCTTTCTGAGCTGTAGATAACACCACATTTCATAGTTAGAAAAACCACACTCCTGAGTCACAAAGAGAAAGCTTGTGTGCGTAACTGTACAAATACTTCTTGAAGTCACTCCAACAAAACAATGTCTTTCAACTCAAACTTTTTCCCAAATACAATCACCTAGCCGACGGGAACAGAACACCCCATGCTGTGAAATGCCAAGTAAGTCTTGCCGACTCTTTGGAATTGCTGCTTTGGATGACAGCAGTCAGCACCCTGAAGCACCATAACCTCAACACTGAGATCTTTTGATGCATCCTGTGACTGTTGGACTTCCAGATCTGTTGAATCATCTGATGCATGATAAAGTTCCCTTGAAGAAATGAGCAAGTGTGTTCCCAGGGTCTCACTAATGCTGTGGCCTTCCAGCAGGAAACCATAAAAATGTAGCCTGAATTCAATCAAAGCATTTCTATTTTCTCTTATTTTGAATGCATCTTTATGTTGTGTTTCAAATACTGCACACACATGTATACACACGGATATGCATACACATGGGTACATATGAAAGTACCTGCACAAACACTGCCTGCATGTTCTTCATAGACACCTATAATAACACAAAGCACAATTTAGGAATACATATTTTTAAATAGCTCTTAAAACTTTGCTTCTAGCTCTGTATTTAGGAGCTCAAGCAAGTACAGACTGCTTTTAAGAGGTAATAAGCTTTGACTGAGTTTTGTCACAGCTCCAAATACTTAGGTCCCTAAAATTTTGAAGGAAAAAAACCAAAAGGCACCTGAAATCTTTCATGCCTCCATTTTCTTGTTTCTCAAATGCAGAGAAAATAAACCAACCACATTAAAAGCTTGGCATTTACATACTGTGAGCACACCAAAACACCCAAGATCCCATATTCCAGACATCCAAATCCTTTATTTTTGTCAAATCTGCAGAAACTTAAAATTGATGTAAATGGTCAAGTGAACATTCCTCTTCTATGAGGAATCCTTACCATGTGAACCTACAAAAGATTTCACTGTATAACATAAAAGAAGGTACAAGTCAAGCACTTACTGCATGTCAGAAAGTCCAGCAAGTGACCTACAAGGTGATTTTCTTTCATTTCATGTTCAAGTTGGATCTGAATTCAAGATCCAAAACAATGATTCTGTCCCTGCCACGAAAACGTGATGCTATAACAGCACAGATAGGCACAATTTATAGGAAGAATTTTCCAAATCAGTGAGCAAGTGGGTTAAAACCAAACAACCAAAAAAGACTGAAATTAAGATTTGTGTATTGCACTGCATAGAAGCTCCCAGGCAGGAAACTGCACCTGGAAATGAATCAGCATTCTTTGTGTCAATAGCAGACAACCATTAAATATGGATTTATCAACTCTGTATGGATACACGTGGACATACACAACGCTACATACACATCAGCTACTAACAAGAGGCCTATTTACTACCTTGGTGTATGAAACCAAACACCCTTGAAATGTGTCTCTATTACACTCCTTGACACTGAGAACCAGGATGTAAATGTACTGTGTTTGCTAACTCATTTTCTAGCAGAACATGAAAGAATTATCTACAGTTTAAATCATCCTCTGACAGCCACTCACAATCGGAAGGGACTTACCAAACCTTGTCTCAGGGAGTGAGAAAGAACTTCTGGATGTGTGCAACTGGGAGTGATTTAATGGTAGTTTTTATTTTATAACTAAAAGGATCATGTTTATTCAAGTATTACTTCTGCCAATACCTCCCACTACAGTAAATTTATCTAACCCTTGAATCATCAATAGCACATGAAAAAACTACAAACATCTATCTGGCCGATACCGAGCCAAAACTCAGGCATATGGACTGTTGTATATTCTGTCACCGGCAATAAAGCATTGCAGTACATTTCTTCTATTTATAGTTCAAAGAAATTAAAAAGAAAATTACAAAACCTTTAGTGTCAGCAAAGGGAGCTACAAAAGCTCCTTGGGCTTACACTGCTCATGACCACAACTTCACCATATGCAGTTAAAAAATAGCAATTCTGATTGACAATATTTATCAGTTTTGTTTATGTGAAACTAAAAGGAAGACTTGCAATACACTGTAGAGTGTCTAATCTGACACTGAATTGTATACTTGGAGGGAAAACAGTAACAAAATGCGGGCAAGTTCAGTAGCTAAAATGCACGGTTTATGACTGAGAAAACTCTTTCAGAACAAAAGCTCTTTTTTCCTATCATGTACCAGGGCCATGCTTTTAAAAGATGAAACCCAGCATGTTTATGAGACCATAACGTTTTGGAAAATTATTCCTCAAATACACAGACATACGTATACACACCTAACAACTAATGAAAAGCCTTTTCAAGCCCAAAAGGCCGCACAGAAAGAAGAAACAGCCTTCTCTTCCTACTTCTTTGAATCTTGCCAGTCAGACAGACTCTTTACCAGTCACACAGATCCTCATGTTACTCAACTATTTGCAGTGAAGACAGTGGCAGAATGCTAGCACAGCAGCAGCAGAAAGCACACTAGCACAGACATGAATCCAAAGGTCAGATCCTTAGATGGCCTCAGCTGGAGCAGTGCTGCTGATCTGAATAACGAGAAACTGAAAAATGAGCTCTACAGATTTCCACAGACCTTCAAAGATTCATGGAAAACATGGCTGGCAGGGATCTGAAGATATTATTCAGTACATGTTACAGACCAAAGGGAGGATCAGATTTCTTTAACCAAAAGTCATTAGCTATTAAACACCATGGCTCGGGAACATTCTTCAGCTCATTCCTAAAATTTGCCAGAAGCGAGAGGGATGTAATGGGAACACTGCACTCTCCTTATCTCCTCTTAAAAATACACAGTGCTCATTGCCACTAGATTCTGGGATAGAAGAAGCTCTGGTTCACCTGTTCTTCTGGTCCTTTCTCCTGAGAGACCTTGAAATAGCTTGTTTAAGCATACTCATCCCTCCCCCAGCTCTGGAAGTTATAATTTCTAATGCAAAACTCTCTTTCATCAACAGAGAGTGCAATAAGGTCTCAAAGGCCACCAACACAACAAGCTGACAGCAAAGCCAGAGTGGTAAACATTAATTTATGTACAGTGAGATTATAACCTACCCATAATGTGAGACCTAGTGTAGATTCACAATCAGATCCAGCAAAGAGATGTTGGGTATCAAGGCATATGAAAAACTATAGTTCAAGGGAAAAGACAGGAGTGGTGCCCAGGAAATAACTTTTTTCGTTCTTCCTTAAATATTCAGGGTTTCTTCCCCTTCTTGTATCTGGGAAAGTATGGTGAAAAACTCGGCAACAAATAAGTGGAAGAGGTGACCCAGTGATTTTGTAACCCTTTATCTTGTGCTGGCTCTCCTTCCCCTTCAGTGGAAGAGGGCAGTCCAGCTCACACCAAAGGCTCAGCCTCTAAAGAGCTCAGACTGCTTTGGCACCAAAGTTGGCACACAGCATACCAAAAATTCAGTCTCAAATGCACCTGTATTGGTCACTGTGCTAAATATCATGCAGTAATGTGACTTAATCTCCCCTAATCCCAAGATTACTGCCTCCTCCCATGACAGGCCAAGGAAGACTACACAAAGAACAACAAAACAGTTGCATTTAGCTGTAGAAATAACCCCAATGGGGTGATTTTGTTCTTCATTGTTCTTCAAAACTCACACAGGCAAAGAATCCACAGCAGGGCAAGCCCTATGCTGTGAATCTCAGTTGGCAGAGATCTAAGCTTGTAATCAGAACCAAGAGTTCTATAACGGTCTTAGGTTGGAAGAGAAGCAGTGTCACAAGAAAATCCCTGCACCACGCTGATGCCCAGTTTGCACAACTATGCTTTGGACACAATGCAATTTAAGGCAAATTAAAGAAGACTGTAAGATGACAGCCTGCCCCAATGCATGGGAACACAAATTTTCAGGAGTCACCTGACCCTCCAGGTTGTTTTGTGCCTCTTTGTGAACGTTAATCTTCCTTTAGGTCGCAAGTGTGATTGGGTTTGTACTGGGTTGTCATCACTTATCCAGCCTCTCTTTGGCCGGTATTTACTCATTCTGCAACCTAGATTTGCAGTTTCCACAAAGGCCATATAGTATCTATCACCAAGTGATTACAGGTTGGCATTCATTTGTGACAATGCCTTATGTAACAGCACCACAGAGTAAGGAGTTTATCCTCAAGGTTAACCTTTTAGTTCAAAATACGTATTTCCTCCTCACTGCTGCTGTGGAAAGATTTCTTTTTTCCATTGCTGTATCTCCAATTTTTGCACGGATTTACATCCTGTCCCAACATATTTTTCAGTCTTATAGCTGTCAATGAGGATCAAGTTTAAGCTTTACAACAAGCTACCGTACATGTGCCTGGAAACTGCAGGCAGCATATGCTGAAGTCCACACCTGTGGAACAGAATCACTCTGAACGTGTTTTCTTTCCCTTGTCACTTTTTGAGTGCTGTCTTTAAAGCTTTGGTAGGCACTCAGCAATTTGTTATTGCTTTGGGAGGGAATTGTTTTTTTAAATATGTTATAAATGCACAGCCCTCAAGAGTCTGAGTAGTGGAAAAGGAAGGGCTGCTCCTCTTTGCTATCTCAGGAACTACAGAATCCCTGTAGAGTGCCAAATTTTATCAATCTGCAGAGTGATGCTATAAGTTTCTCACACTTGGCCATCTTATAAGGAGAATGGAAAAGGAGTAACATGCTTTCCTTCAGTGCAATAAAGGCTGTAAACCTGTCTGATTTTGACAAATTTCCTTTTTTTTATATGAAACTTCAACAATATGAGAACATTATTACTTTCTAAATGAAATATTATCAGCTAAGCATCATAGCCAGAAGGAAATCACTTAGAACTGTTGCTTACAGTTATAAAGCATAAACTAAAGGCTGGATAAAACACCAGAGATAGTTCTATTGATGATTATCTTAAATTGACAAACTTATGAATTTTAGGATATTTCTGATGGGGGTGGTTGCAAATCAGTGATTAAATGTGACTTCACATCTGTCAATTACTGACAAGAATAAATGGCTTGATATTGTGACATTTCACTTCTGGTGCTCTACAAATTCTGCATTAGATGTCTAATCAGCTTCACTTATAGGTACAGTTCCAGTAAGCTCAGAGGGAATATTAAATACATGTGGTTACTGCAGGGGAAAGACTCTGCTCACTCTTTTAAACCTGAGTAAAAGTTTACATTTACTGAAAGCTAATACCTTCTTAAATGATTTCATTCATTATACGAATCTATTATCAATTAACTGCCTTAGCTGTCTTAAGAATTAACTGGTAGTACTTTGCAAATCTCAGAATCATTTAGGAGTTCAAATTTCATTTCTCCAACTCTTATTTACAAGACAACATACACACCCCATGGCCTTCAGGTGGTTTTGAAAAGCGTAAACACTCTAGTTCCTTCCAGATGTCAGGTAAATGCATTTTCACTAGCAGAAACATCATGAAATAATTGGTAAATTTGTCTTTTTCTATATTTCCTCTTAAACTGAGAGAAAAACTGAACTGGAGATACCGGACCTTTCAATAACAATGTTTTTAAAAAGGTGGTTGTTTTAGATATGCATAGAAATGCACATACAATCAGAAAGAGGCACCAAAAAAATCAGGTGTGGTATATTGCAGATCTATTGTTCTAACCCCTCCTTCCTGCAATGACATTTAAGGAGAAGATTATTCTCCCATTAAATGACTTTGTGAGTTCCACCAAAGTTGTGAGAACTTGATCTTTTTTATCAAAATAAGGTCACTGACGTCATTAAGGAGGGATGGCAGCTGCTCCAAGTTTAAGATTGCAACAGAGTCCAGGCTGGAATCTCAGTCAAGACCCCACAAAAGCATTCCACTGAAAAGGGGGTTTCCCTTGCGCAACCACATGAAGAATGGCAGAAGAAGAAAGATTTTATACAGTCAGGACCTACCATCATGTTTCCTGTTCGGGTTGCAAAATTCTGGCTTTTTCACTATAAGTGACCAACTTCAAGTTCTATCTTGTATTTTGCAGTGAGGAAGAAAAACAAATCCATGGGACACAAAGCAAGTTTAGATATTTTGATGCCTTTCCTATCAGGCTCCT
>JBCJKH010037366.1:0-14016 GCA_039877255.1 Loriculus beryllinus | reverse complement strand
CTGTCCATGTCAGCGACAAAGATGTTGAACAAGACCGGTCCCAACACCGATCCCTGAGGGACACCACTCGTCACTGACCTCCAGCCAGACACTGAGCCATTAACTACAACTCTTTGCTTTCAGCCGTCCAGCCAGTTCTCTATCCACCGAGTGGTCCACCTATCAAATTGATGTATCTAATTTAAATATTTATATGAAGGTAGGCTTATGTTAGATTAGTTGTCACATTTTTTTTCTTTGTTTTGCTTTGTTTTGTTTTGGAGAAAGTGAGAAAGAAGAATGGGAGTTTCCAGATTTGTACCTATTTGTCTGGAATCAAGAAGGCAAACCAATTTTCTTTTTATTAAATCCTCTGGTTATATCGCCATTTCACAAGTAATCAAGTTGACTTTTTTTTTTTTTTTTTAGCTTTGTGGTTTTATTATCTATAAAGAGCATCCCAATAGTATTTTATGATGTCGTGTTAGTTTTATCAGATCCTTGTTCATAATTTTTCATCAACTTGGAAGGTTTTTTTTAATAATTTGATAAAATTTCTATTTAACACATTTTATTTTGGACATGCCTAAGAAGCCTGTAAACAAATCTAAACTCATTTGGACATGCCTAAGACTATCCTGTTAAGACAGACATGTTGCTATATTTGCTGTGTTTGGTAATACTGCTGCCAGTGTGATAAGTTTGTACCTTAAAGTACAAAGCCTTTGAAGCTAGAGGTTTTTTTTGTTTGTTTCTAAAAACATACAGCTTAGGATATCTTGAATTCAGGAATTATTGTTTTACAGACACATTTCTAAAGTATAGTTGAATATTTAAATTATGTAATCAATACAATAAATAATGAATTATTGAATATATTACTTTAAATGCTATGTCTTTCTCACTACATAACTTAATAAACATGGAAAGCTTTATTTTGTGCATTTTGAACTAGTAGAGGCTTCGAGCACTTTCTCCTGATCGTATTCTATAAAGAGCTCTTGCTCCATAAGTGAAATCTGTTCAATACTTTCCTAAGAGATCTGTCTTTTATATTAGGACTTTATACTGTCATTCATAAATATGACATTGAAATACCTTCCACATAACTTGCCTATCAATAGCAAATCTCCAGTGCCAACTTGCTTAGCCAATATCTTTATTAAATAAAACAGATCCAAGGAATGTTTTCAATCACTGGAACTGGTTTTGTCCACACTTAAATTGTTAGATTTGTCCCTCACATGGTTTTGGCTCAGGCCAAATGAGACTTTTCCAAGCAGCTCCTAGACACAGTCCAGTAGTCAGAGCAGACCACAGATCATCCTTAGACGGTAGTCCACATGTGCTTTGTCCTGACCCTAATATTTCAGAGAGTAACAAAGTAAATAGCAGCAGCACGAGCTTTTCCATGCTGGTGATCTCAGTGCCAGAGAACAGCTCCAGGATATTTAAGTCATAGCCTTGGAGGCTTATTGTCTATCTTACTGTCTTCTATATCAAATACGTCCTAGTGAAGATCTTTTATTCATTTAGTTATTTTTTGTTTGTAATATGATTTGCTCATTATTTTGGAGGTCTTTTGAGGTTTTGATTTTAGCACCCTTTAGAGCTACCTGTAACTAACAGGGTCAAATCCATCTATTGAAATGTTATTGACAAAGTATTCTGCAGGAAGGTCTTCATCAAAATTGGGTATTTTACCCATGTGCTAGTTTTCTACTTTTCCCAATCTCTTTTGGATCAAGTATTTTCTAAATACAAACCAGTCAACTTTTCCTCACCACTGTATGTTCCATCTTGAGCTCTGTGGACTATTTTGTTCTAGGTATTTTACATGAAAAGGATTGAACTTCACATCATTGTGTAAAGTTATGTCCTTAATTGAGTCATAGGAGACAGACACATGAGTGAAATATCGATGTATAATGGTTGTATGACCATGTAGTAAATTATGTCAATAAAGCACATACACAGCAAGAGTTTATTTTTATTTTAATATCACATTACATAGTGGATATGTGCCAGAGAATGAGGATCATTCTTAATGTGCAAGTTCTATTTTCTTTAGCTCCCTTATTTATTTGAATATATTTAGATTAATTGCAGCAGAAAACAGACCCTTGAGTTGAGGCAAAGTTATTACATAGGAAAAACAGAGATTTCATACTGATCAGCTCTTAATGCTTGGTCTAACTATGTTATTTCTTGATGCCAGAAATGAAAGAGGAAACAAGTACAGTATACTTACATCTGAACTCTATAAGCTAACAACTGTTGTATGAATCAGAGACAGATTATTCCTTTACTGGTGGATGTGTAAAACCTTTATAAAATATTATTATATTTCCAAAGCATTGAATGCCAACAATTCCAATATTTCATGTTTAAATCCATTTTCGTTTAAACACACAGTTTTGTGCTCTACTTTCTCCTTGGGGCTTTTCAGCAAAGTTATTTCCATAATAATTCCTATAAAGAGGACTTTAAAATGTAGCCCAGAAACACATTTTGAATGAGTAATTCTATATCTGTGTAACTCAGCTTTCTTGGGAAGTATATTTTTAATATCTGACTGCTTTTGCTTATACAGAGAGAAAGAATGTAACATCATTTACACTTTTGTTCCCAGGAAGGTCCATTTTCAATATCCCTCCAGCAGCAATTACTCACAAAACTATTAATATTGCTTTGAAACAGCTTGTGAATCACTTGTAAGTTTCTGGTGAAAGATGGAGTTTCTGAAACTCTTCTGTAAAACTCTAAGGTCTGGTTGATACCAATTAGTCTAATTTGGTTTTTTGCTATAAGTTTGCTGTAATGTGAAACTTGAGGAATGTGATATTGGATTGATGCAGATTATTTTCCAGATTCTTTTTTCCTTAGGTTTTTTTTAGAAAAATAATTAATTATTTACAAATTATTATTAATAGATTCCCTATTAATAGATCCTTATTAATCTCCTAATTCCATGCTTTAGGACAACTCTAAGCGCAGTTTCCATACACTGGTTTCTAAACCTTGTTTTGAAATATGATTTATCTGAGCTTTTCCTCTGTTATCTCATTACACCTTACCAGTGCAAAGTAACTACTACCTCTCAGACCTCTGTGCAGTCTACAATGTTTTCACTGTGATTGTTTTTGTTAGCTGCTGTTTAAGAAGTGTATTGTCCATGATAATCATGTGGATACTGATGACATTTTATGTGTTGACATATGTAGAAAAGCAACATAAAATGTGAAAAGTTCATATAAACGTCCACATTACAGACTTTCAGAAGCCCTGTTACTGTTTATTTCAGACACCTGCAACCTGAGATACATTCTGGGAAATGGTGGGGGCTTTGGTTATTTGTTTTTTATTTTCTTACATATGATATGCAATACTGTTGTATTTTGGTTTTATTTGACTTTTTAAATGTTGTTCATTAGAAAAATACATACTAAGCAATGGAGAATATATGGTTATGTGTGATAATTTAAAGAACCACTTCCATAAACATTCAAAAGACATTATTGGAAATAGAAGTGCTCAGAGGTCTTGCTAAAATGAGCATTCAGGCACGCAGTTTCTGCCCAAAGGTACTGTCAAATCTAAGACGAGATAGAATGTATGAATGTGATGAACAAGGGCATAATGTGGAAGTATCATCATGCCAAAGCAAACAACACATGATGGATATTACTTACAGTGACTAGGATTTCACTGGGAGTGCTTATATATGACAGAGAAAGAAAAATTCTTATATTTTTATAAGACTTGTACTCAGAATAGCCAGCAGCAGTAACTGATTCAGAAAGAAGTTAGGAGAATGATTCAATGGGAAATTCATCAAAATATCTGCTACTAAATCCAGTGCTCTGCTCTGACTGATCTTACATTACAATAGGTGTTAGAATTTATCTGTCATTGCAGGTAGTTGTATACTGCATGATCTTGCCAGTAATATATTGCAAATAGATTTTTATCTCATTTTTCTTTTTTAAAGTTGTGTAAAATGTTCTGAGAAGTTTTGGACAGGTTTTATTATTATATAAAAGCATTTTGAATTTTAAGTTCTTGTGAAACAGGAAGTGCTGCAAAGTCATTTTAAAAACACCAAAAAGTCTGAGCAATGGAAATCAGTGTACCCAAAATTTTGTAAAAAGAATAAAAAGCCTGCTGGACTCAAACGTATGGATTATTTCTATCTAAATGCTCGTATGTTGTAAATGCTTTGTGCAGCTTCAGCAGGGGACATTCTTCAGCAGCGGGAAATGGAAGTTACTTTCTGTTCCTTTTGAACTGTATTTTAAGCATTAGGGATAAAATCTCTACATTCCAATAAAATTCCAGTGCTAAAGCAGATTAACTACTGGAGGACAATTTCTTCATTAGGTGTCATATTTTGAGAGTTCTATGCAAAATGCTATTCACTGCCAGAGAAAGGAGAGCAAAAGGGTGAAAATAATCAGGAGATGCAGATTAGAAAGTACAGTTAGGAATATATGTCATGATGAATGCATTACAGTATTTGAGATGTGTTAATATCAGTTTTAGCCTTTTTTTGAGGAGACCTTCAGAATGCAGTGAAAAGTGAACATGGTTAGTGCTTCCCTAGATTCTTTTAGGAGTGAAAGTATGGCGATGGACGAAAAGTTTCTGTTATCTCTCTGTTAGTCATACTAGATCTAAGTAGTTTAAGAGGGATTCCTTCTCCAAGCCATAGTTCAATTTGTTTATAAATTTCTCAATTTGTGCACTTCATTTACTTTTTGTGTGTGTATGAGTAGCCAGGATAGTAGCCAAGGTTCTCCTTTCTCCTAGAAAGCTGAGCACATAGCATACTTCAGGTTTTTGCCAATCAGAATTTGCTAATAATAAGTTACAGAGAGATATTTACTAGCCAAGAATTTGTTATTTAAACAGTTTATTAGGCTGAAAGCTAACAGTTAACTGAATTTAAAACTAAACTAATTCAGAGTACATTATGTAATGCTTTAGGCCATGTCTCTATTATGTGTAGGAAGAATTTAAAAGGCGCCTACAAAGCCTTGCTTTCATTATGAAAATTTTGAACTATCATTTTTAGAAAAGGAAAATTAAGTTTGTGGTTAGCTTATTTTCAGAGAAGCCTCTTGGAGTGGATTAGAAGTTGTCTACAGATAGGATTGTCTATATAGTTACGCTTAGATCCATCCTATTACTTGATACCTTGTCAGGTGCCTCACTAGAATTTTATTAACTTATAGCTCGGAGGTTTTATAACAGAAGGTACTGCCTGCAGAGGTTGATCCAGATTTAAGGTATGCAGAACTACCTAACAATGTGCTCATCTTTGACTGTACTTGCTGTTAGATGCGTCACTCACCTGAAGTGTCGGTGTTGTAAGTCTAATCTCATAAATTTCTTCAAGTAAATGAACTTTCTAAACAGACTAGGTTTTGCTGTGACGTTTTAATCTGCCTTCCTACAGAAATATGCCATATTCCTGGTTGCGCTCTAGTTCTAATTTAGTTATGATCTGGACTAAATTAATCAACTAAGTGACTGTGTACAATGGAAAAAATTCCAAAACAGACGGGTCTTCTAAGGTCCCTAAGCTACAGAAGTATGAAATTCATCTTATCTAGCTCTGGCCATGTAAATGTTTGTTACCTAAGTTTAACCTAGTCAGGATCCACCTATCATCAAAAGAAATAGGCATTTTCAGGGGAAATTGAAAATCATTTTGAAAAGGAAGGAACTGCCGTTTGAAGCTAACAGTTGCTTGGAAGTGACTGTGTGCTAACTGATATCACTGTTATGCACATAAATTTTGGTGAGATGAATCCCACTGATATCTAAAATTCTGAATTACTGTACTCTTCTGCTGTTAGTCATACATTCTTGTATTAATCTACAGGGAACAGCTCGTGACCAGAATGTTCATGTTTTGCAGTTTAACTTTACATACAATATTCTTTCCAAGCATAAATTTTCTGTATTTTTCTTTTTATTTTTAATTTGGAATTTTAAATATGTTTCCTGACATTCAAACTGATCATCATTGCCATATATTTCGAAAGTGTTTTCTAGGAAGTGCACACACAATTTATCATCTGAATTGCTCAGTTCACTTTGCAAAGCCATTACTGTGTGGAAGTCTAATTTTTAACTGAGCTTGTTTCTATTTTTATTTTCACCATTGCAATTAATATCTCTGGTTCTTTGAATGTTTTTTAGTAATAATTTTTTTCTTTTCTTTTGGTTTACAATATTTGCATGTGATATAGATTTACTGATTTGTCTTTATCATTTTGTAAAAACTTTGATGCCTATTTTTCTCTAATTTTAATTTTTTTATCTTTGTTTTATTTTTAAAAATCCCTTTTTTTTTTTCTTAAGAAAACTGGTTCAGTCTTTGCAGCTAACCTGCGATTCTGTTGGTGTTCAGTTTCCTACTTCAAATAGATTTCCAGTGCCACTTCGGACAAATTGTTTGTCTTGGCAGTTCATTTCCTTCTCTTGTTCAGAGGATAAACACATTAACCCTCTGCAGCTCTTATACACAGCTCTGGTATGAACAAGGGATAATCTTAGAGTCTTCTGCTGCTCTCAATATCAACCCCAAAACAAAAATACTGGTCATGACTGCCTAGCCATGTCTTGCTAAAGTTTCTTTCCTACATTTGCTGTTTTCATAGCCCTTGGACATTCTTTTTGCAGTCCTCAACACCTTTGTGTTGTTTCAAGCTGACAACTTTCTTTTATTCCTGAGAGATGGAAAACTTTAGTAGGTCTTTCAAGGAGGTAGACACACTAGTTTTACCAGGTTCATTCTTTCCTGAGAGCTGTTAGAAAACCAAAGCGCAATCAGGGTCTTCAACATGGCAACAGAAGTGAGAGAATCATTTTACTCCTTCGTATCGAAATCTGGAAAAAGGAAAAACTTACTTAGGAATCTGTGGGACTTGGTTATTAAAGTCAAAATCTTTACACTTTAATATGCCATAAATCCTGCTTTAGTAGCTTCTGTTTTCTATTCTGCTTTTTATGCATCAAGCTACCGATACCATTTTAATGCTCCCTCTCTCATTTCTAAAGTTCTCTCAATTTGACCACTTACAGGTACAAGAAAAAGACACCTTTTCAGGGAAGCATCTCTATTCTACAATTAAAAGTTGCACCAGATGATCCTTGATGTCCCTTTCAACCTGGTGCTCTATGATTCTATAATTCAATATAGAGCTTTAATTACATGATTACATTTTTAAGCTTGTGTTTAAGTTTCACAGAAGTCAATGGCTCTTACAGCACATGCTTGAAGATAAGCGTGTGCTAAAGAGCTTCTCTAAATGGATATAGATTTAAACACATGCTTAAGTGCTTTCCCAACTAAGGGACCAAATTATAACCAGGTAGTTCTAGTGAGATTAATGCTGCATTCACAGCTTTTCATGTTAATTCATTCTTTATATCTTAGCTGCTGTTTCCTCTAGCATTTCCCATTTGATACTTTAGTATTATTTATACTTTCAAAATTAAGTACCGATTTGCAGTCTTTTTAATTATTCACAATTTGCTGAAATTATAGAATTATGGATCACAGCATGTTGTCTTGCTCTCTGATTTCTCATAACACTGTCACATAAAGCTGTCTTTCAATCCTACCTCACACAGTGTAAGCAAGTTGTGCTAATGGAAACCGCTCTGCAGCTTTATACCTTATTACAAAATAAAAGAGTCAGGTAACTGGTATCTACTTTGGGTATAGAAATAGGTGAAGAATGGAGATGGTGAAAGCATTCTTTGATAAGTCTGTTTTAGTTACAACTTGTGTTGCATGTTTTAAAGAAAAGGAAAACAGGAAAGAAGGTTTGAGGGCCTAGACATGAATAAATTCTCATTGATTCAAGATGAAACATGAACTAACTTCACTGCTATCCACAGGAATGAGACCTTAATGTGCACAGATAATGATAGCATTGGAGTCAAAGCATCATGGAATGCCCTACGCATGACAATTATTAAAACTAATTAATCACATTTCCTCCTTCTGTCTGAATCCTGTAGGCATAAGTCTGCTCATACCAATCTAAGTTATTCACAAAACATGCAATTTGCTAATGGTACTTTTTTTTCAAATCTGGTTGCTGGCCAGTATTGCATACTTTTCTGTCAAGAATGACTTGTATACATGCCCACTCTTATAGAGCTGCACAGTCAAAATCATTTTGGAAAAAAGCTTTTGCGTTTTTGTTTATTTATGTGCTGTAAGTAAATACTTATGTATTTAGAAAGTACCTCTAAAACTCAAAGCTTACATGAGGCTTTTCACTCATATTCAGTGCCTCTGGCTTACAAGCAAGTGTCATATGGTTGCAATTAAAAGGATGTCACAAAAACTTCATTGTAAGTAGGGTAACATATGCTCTTAAGGGGTTTGTTTCAGTTTCCCATGCTTTGAGCCTTGCTGGGGTTGGGAGTCATATTTCACAGCTAGTCAGTCTTCCTGCTTCAGATATGTCAGCTGACAGGGTGCCAGTTAAAACATCTTCCGGAAATGTTGACAAGTATCTGAAGGGAGAAAGCCAAGTGCTTCAAATAAACAGAGATGACTGAGGAATAGGAGTGGCAGTTTTGCTCCAGAGGTGGTACATCTATAAATCATGCAGACTATGGGTGGCATTTGAGAAATGTTTCTTGTTGAGGGATAGGGGTGAGAAGGGTTTTCAGCAATTCTACCTTCTGCTTTGAGAACTGCCACAGGCTTGCCAAACATGAGTCAGAAACAGGACAGCAAGCAATTAAAAAAAAGCAACCAAACAAAAACAAACAACCAAATGATACTGATAGCACAGAGATGAGAGAAATATAAGAGGATGTGTGACATTCCTGCTTATCACAGAAGGCTAAGATGCATAAATTCAGTCACATTACAAGAGCAAACTGAATTAGTGAGGGAGACACATACTGCATACCTATACTCTTAAAACACATAGCTGCAAAATTAGTTGGATGTGTTTACAAAGAAATGCCTTGCAGAGCTATTTTCTCATTATGAATTTGTTAGAACAGGGGCAGGCATTTGACTCAAGTTCTCAATTCACGTTGGCACATGTACAATTAAATTTTCCTAGATTTCAGCATAATCTTTACATCTACTATGTAAAGAGAGCAGGGAAATCAATCTGCAAATTGCACGTTTGAAGGCTATAACAGCATATTGCCATTTGGTTTCCCTTCGTGCAAATTTTTTTCCCTGGCAGAGACTTTTTTTCTCCTTTCATCTTAATCCTTTATTTGGCAACCGCGCTTTCCTTCCCATACAGTTCGCATCTCAGTGTATACTGATTATTCAGCTTGGGCTGTAAAAAAATTTAGCAATTTAATGCACTGGGCAGAAAGTAGCTATTCTTAATTATTTTCCCATATAACCCAAATATATTCTTTCAGTTATGAACATAAGGAAAAAAAAATTCTGCTGCAAATAAGATCCTATTTCAGTCTGTTGTATGACTGCACTCATCATTACTTCCATAAAAGCCTTAAACATATTCCCTTCACCATCTGTGTTAAAGTTCTTTCTTATAAGACGGGAAGTGCTAAGATTCCAGCTGATGTTCATATCAACTAATATTTTAGCATTCCTGCAAAGGCTTTATTTGGTTACTTGGCAGTGGTGAAGATCATTGCTAGGTTAGGTTTATGACAGTGGTATCTCCACAACTTGTAGTAAAGTAAAATAAAAATCCTTAGCAATTTATAGCAACAGGAAGAAAATATTTTTCTGAAGCTAATGAACTTCTTCCCTAGTGAATTCTGCTTTTCTACAGGGGGAAAGTTTTAAATATGCAAGTAGGATC
Organism: Loriculus beryllinus; assembly: GCA_039877255.1. NCBI lineage: Eukaryota > Metazoa > Chordata > Aves > Psittaciformes > Psittacidae > Loriculus > Loriculus beryllinus. The sequence goes on along the minus strand of JBCJKH010037366.1, from coordinate 4,207 downwards.
AAGGGTATTTACAATTTCTGGCTGATGTGGTTTTTTTTTTTTTTTTTGAATGTAGCTGAAAATTTCACAATTTTATTTTGTCTTGTTAATTGTTGTCAGTTAAATTGACTTCACTCACCTAAACCATACTCATTCTTTATGATTTTAAAATACCCTACAATATTGCATCCTGCTACAGTTATATTAACCCAAAAATCCCCAGAAGAGCAAAAAAAATCCACCACCCAAAACAGTTCCCCACCCCCACTGAGATGAGGAGAAGAAAAGATATTTCTGGGGAAGACTTAGACTGGAAAAGTTCAGAAACTAACCATATGGACATGTTTTTTAGAAATACCACTGGCATTCATTAACAAAAGTAGTTTTGTCATAATGGGGTGATTTTAAAAAGGATAAGAGCAGAGGAATTGTAAATAGTGCAAAAGCAGTGTTAACATCTGGCTTGCAATGGCCTTAGTCAGAAGAAGGGTCCCTCTTCTCACTCAGTTTAATAACTTCCAGTGTATTGTAAGGGTGCAACCACATCATATATTTGAAGCACAAGAGGAGATTTGGGCCCAATGTATGTAATGTATGAGATTATGGGACAGGGACCTGCTTTGACTCAGGACGTGACATTAAGCCTGTTGTAATCTACTTTCTTTCTCAACAAAATCTGGTACTGCATTGCAACATTTATGTACCTTTAAATGTCTTGATCAAAAGACAAATGAGAATAATCCATTCAAAGTACATTTTATAACTCAGTCTCAGAAAACTAGGTGTTAATTCGTGTTTTCCACTAGCTGCTCACCTCAAAATAAGCTTTGTTTCTGAACTCTTCTTGGGATGCTTTCATACTATCACTATAAATGTACAACAGTAGAAATGATCATAGCTGACAGAAGTCTATATTTTGAAGCATTGTGTCATATTCATAGAACTAGAGAATATGAAAGAAAAAGAAATACAGTGTATTGCTCTTATGCTGGTTACACTGAATTTTATTATTTCTCCTGATAAGGTGTCCTGATTAATCATCTTGGACTGGATAGTTGCTCAGTAGTGTGGAAGGTTTAATACTGCCACACAGAACCTTCAGCTTAAAAGTGGTTTACAGTTACTGTTCCGTTGAGGTCATTATTTTTTTTTTTTTTTTCACAGATGAATTAAAAAAAAAACCAAACCCAAAAAAACCCCACAGCAATTCAGCAATTCTTATGGCTAGATATATTTGCATTAGTATTTTGGTTTAGATCAGTTGTACTATTTCAAAGCAAATCCTCTGTTTTTCCCCAGATAAGGCATCTGAACTGAATACTGCACACCTGGTGAACTTTAAGTAACACAAATGGTAAGGATGTTCAGTCCAGGGAGCCAGATAGAATATATAACAAAACAACTACCCTCTCCCACTAAGAAGCTTCTGTAAGGGCCCTACTAGCTGGTATGATTAACTAAACCATTCCTGTCACTCCAAACTACTTGCCATTGTGAGCATAGCCAGTGGTAACAGACTGGACTTCAGAAGCCGAAAGGGAGATACACCATCCATTATGACAAAATAAGCCTACCTGTGAAAGGATGGAAACTTACAGTTTACTTCAGTGAAAATCCAGCATAAAAGCCATTAAAACATCTGTTGCAAATTTACAACTTTCTTCAAGAAGTATCTTTTCTGTTGGAAGGGTCAGAACTGTAATTATCAATTCCAGTATTCTGAATCTTATCTGAACACAGTGCAAAGGGTATATAAGTACTTATAACTCCTAAGTGAGCATTTTCTCAAATTTGGGGTTGTAAAGTGATCTTTTTAGTAACTAAAATGAAAGGCACATTCTATTATAGAAAAGTCATCTGCACAATTCTCATTTATCTATTAAATTCAAATGGTTGTTGTGTGGTATATTTCCATTTATGTAGAAGAAAGACTGGTTTGAAGTATGCACATTTACTGTTAAAATGTCAAACTCGGAACAAATTGAAGACTCTAGGAGTGAAACTGTGAGATTAGCACACAAATCTTCACATCAGTTGAAAAATTCGTTGTGAGAGTGCAGGTTCTATCTGCTTAATACATGCTGGTTGTGCTTTTTGTGTAGATTGAGAGTTGTATTGATTCAGTAGAAACACACAGTGGGAGCATGTTATTATGTAAATTATCTCATCAGTTAGCCAATATAGGAATATAGAAGAACTTCACTTGAGTATTTGAGAAAACAGAATGGTACCCCATTTGAATGAATTGTCTTCAGCTTGCTTTCAAAGGCTCTCTGATAAGAGATTTTACTATCAAAGAATTAGCTTGCCTTATGGGTGTGTTACAAAAAAAAAAAAAGATTTTCAGTTTCAAGGAAAAAAGTCTTTGATAGAGCTGGAATAATTTTTTGAGGTGTCTGGATGAAGCTGGCTGAGAATAGAAATACAACATCTGTGTCTGTAAGGTAAAATTAGAGAGAATGATGTCAGATTCTGTAATTCATATTATTCACTTTTTACATGGGAAGAATCCAAAGTAATTTGAGTATTATTCAAGTACATGAGTTAATTCTGTTTCCAGTGTATTTTCAAATCACCCAAGATTGTTAGTTTGAAATACGTATTTTAAATTTATGAAAAATTGCATTTTTCCTTATTCCTTTGTGGTATAGATTTGTAAGTTCTCTATAAAATAATGTCAAAAGTGTGCTCTGGCAAGTACAATGACAGTACACCTGGTTTTACTCAGCCTTTGAAAGATCTACTGTATGGCAGACATGCAGGTGATATCCCTTTATAAACACCACACCTTGGGACTAATAAACACTCTCCTGGTTTCAGCATCTGGAGTGTGAGTTTAATTTTGCATAGGATGACCTTGGTTGAAACAACATAAGAGAAGTGTGTGTTACTGAATTTATAATTGAAGCAACAAAAGAGAAGTGTGTGTTACTGAATTTATAACTTGTTATTGATACCAGCTACAAGGAAATAACATCCACCCCTGTTTTCTGCTTTCTTACTTTATCACTATTACTTTAGAGTGTTATTCATCCAGGAAATATATGAAAGAGCATCTTAACCTCTGTTGTTCTCAATGGTGTTTTTTCTAAGAAAAAAAACTCTCTGAGTTCTGAGCATAGTGTTCTAGGGCCAAATGCAATAGCTGCTGATGTCAACTGGAAGATACATATTGGATTCATTGAGGGCCTAGCCTTTATTAACCTTTAACCAACATAAGATAGATAGTCACCATAGGTAACCTATAGCAATAGACAGCTGGCAAGAAGCAACACACTAGTAGATTCTCACTGTTGTATGTGTTAGGTTTCTGAGTTCATATACTTCCACACTGGGTCTTCTGGATGTTTTCTTTTCAATGCAATTCATCTTCATGAGTTCTGTACTGAGAGACAAGAATCTACTTAGCAATGTTGTAGTCAGGAATATGTTTACAGCTTTTCAGAAAAAAGACTCTTAGGGCGTGACTATTTTGTTTTTTTTTAAGGAAACACTATTCTCATGATTGTGAATGAGGACTTTGCTTACAACTGGAAAAAAATTAACTGTCATATATTTTTATAGATTGCCCAAGTATTTTGATTTATTTAGCAGTGCCTTTCAAACTAACCTGGAGAAGGACAGGGTGCTATCCATTCTATGTGTACAGTGTTTCTGAGCTGCTATTCATAAAATCTTTACAGTACATATAATAGATCTATGGTCCTTCAAAACTGGCTGACCTACAGGCAGCAATGTTAAGGGAATAATAAGCTGTGGGAAGCAACATAATTTTTTATACTTTTGGATTTCAGTTTTCTTTTTAATTGTTCTGAGTCAATAAATAGTGTTAGAAATCCTATAAGGCAACATGTTGCCTGAGAGCCAAAGGTGGAGGAACTTCAGAATTTGCATCCTGATGGTATAAGATTAATATTCTGAAGAACCAAAATTGACCCTGGTTTATATGACATGATGGAGTTATACACACACAAAAAGAAATAATTAAAAAAAAAATCATTCTCAATGAAATAGTGATGAGCAAGAGAACAGCATGAGATGGATAGATGGTTTGAGATACAGTTGCTGATTATTTCTCAGTGAAGGTTTTCTTCAAATAGTTTGTAGCCAGTGAATGCCTTCTGATTCATAACATGACTTAGAGATTCCCATCTGTTGAAGTATTCCACATGGTAAGTTCAATAAAATAGCTGAGTAGCACACTTCAGAACCTAGTCACATAGTAAAG
>JBCJKH010037364.1:0-12249 GCA_039877255.1 Loriculus beryllinus | reverse complement strand
AGGAGAAGCTGTAATGTCAGACTCCCTGAGAACAGACTCAGTGGTTACAGACGTGAACAGATTTAAGAGCTTAGACTGGAGGAAGCTGAAGTGGTGTAAAACAAGCTTACAAAATCTAGGTTTTATTTAACTTAATAATTTCAACAAGGCACTTCAAATTAAACTAAATTAAATGCTGTGGGTACACAGGTATGACAGAGAAAGGGGAAAAGAAGATTTTTAGTAGCAGCACATAGGTGGTAAAAGTGTAAAAAGGGTATAAACCTTGTTGGGTCCCTGGAAGTTGATTGGGGCATAACTCCCACCCAACCCAGACTCCTCTCCATCTCTGCACCTCCTATGGGTCTAACCTGGGAGCTGCTGCTTCAAAGACTGCCTGGAAAACTATAGGGCCACAGCAATACCAGGTGTGGGCTGGCATTTTCTAGCACATAAACAAATGTTATTCCTTGTAGGGGGATAACTTAAGATACTGATGGAGACAGTTACAACTGGTGTTTTCTTCAATATATGTATTTTCCACTTTCAATAAATACTAGATGTGGCTGGTTTGCTTGACTTTGTGGCTGAAGTTATGGACGCAACATGGTATTTGCAAAAAAAGCATTAACTATGGGGAAAAACAGAGACTACGTGATACAACCTTGTATGATAAGGTAAATCTGTTCTAAGCTGGTAAATGCTTACTTCATTTCCCATATTACACAATTTCCTCCCAGGGCAGCTGACCTCAGACAGCATCTCTTTTAGATTTGCCAGAGTAATGGCTTATATACCAATCTTGCAATGCATGACAGTATAATGAGGATTTTAAAACATACTGCTTCAGAAGCTGGGTTGTCAACTGTTCATATTTTTTTCTTTATTAAAAATTTGATGGAATGTGACAGCCAATATATAATCTTCCAATTATGTACTTTTCAGAATACAGAATGGAATACAGAATGGAATGTTCTGCCTATCATTTCTCTCCAAGGCAAAGAATAAGGTCAGGACAAAGCAGGAACACTTACATTACTGTATGGAATCTTACTGTTGTCCATCTCTTTCTTCCACAATTGGAGCAGCAAATTCCTGTACTCCTGATTGAAAGGTCCAGAGTAAGAGAGAAATGCGGTAGCCAGAAGAACATTCCCCACTAAATTAATAATTTGATTTTGAAAGTTTTTGCTGCTTGCTGTCCAACGAAGCTGTATGTAGAAAATTATAAAGAAGTTAGGTTAAGCAGGCACAAAACTAACACGAAAAATTTATCTCTTTCTGGTAAATAATTGTCCTTCAAACCAGAATTTACTTTACTCTTTTCAGTAGTAGAAGTCTGCTTGGAAGAACTGGCAACCACCTGGGGAGAAAGCATCTTTGCTAACAAGCTGGCCAGACAGGTAAGAAGTGCTTTAAAGGAAGAATGAAGTGAAAGGGAGAGGATGGCCAACAATCACATGGCGACGTGGAGCTGGCAAACAAAACATGTGGGGCCAAATAAACACTAGGGACTTTGTAATCAATAAACAGGGCTAATGGAGGAACACCCCAAGCACATCCACATAAACAAAGAAGTGCCTACCAGACAGAACGTGGGAATAGCTTTCATTCTGTTTCTGGGAAATTAGCACAGCTGGGCACCCTCTCTGAAGTACTTGTGCACTAATGTGCACAGCATGGAGAACAAACGAGTAATTAGAGGTCTGCATGTAGCTGCAGAGTCATGATGTCATGGGGATCATGGGGACATGGTGGGAAGGCTTCCACAACTGGAGTGCTGCAACAGGTGTACACAGGCTTTTGAGGCAGGACAGGCTGAGAAGGTGAGGCTTTTTTTTCATGTGATAGAGCAGGTGGAAAGCACAGAGCTCTGCATCTGAGACTCTGCAATACACAGTGAGCCAGTTGAGAACTTACTGGTTAGGATTAGGGGGCAGAGCAACACGGGTGATATTGTGTGTGTCTCTATTACAGACAACATGACTAGCAAGTAGATGAGGTCTTTTTCTGACAATGGGAAGAAACCTCTTATTCACAGGCACAGTTCTACATGGGGAACTAACCGCCTTGATAGCGTCTGAACGGACAACACAGCAAGACACAAGCAATCCAGGAGATCTTGAGAAGTACACTGACAAAAAATTATTAACACAGGTAACAGGATTAATGAGGGAATGTGGTTTGCTGAACTCAGACTTGCAAACAAGGAAGAACTAGTTGCTGATGCAAAGGTCGAGGGCAACCTTGGCAGAGAGAATTGTGATGGTCTAGCCTTGAAAACAGATAGTGCAGGGAGAGTTTTATCAATGTGTACAAATACCTGATGGGAGGATGTAAAGCAGATGGTGCCAGACTCTTTTGAGTGGTACCCAGTGAAAGGACAAGGGGCAGTGGGCACAAATGTAAATACAAGCAATTCCAATTAAACACACATTAAAACTTTTACAGTGAGAGTGGTCAAGGACTGCAAGGAGGTTGTGGAGCCTCTGTCTTTGAAGATACTCTAAATGCAACTGGAGAATGCCCTGAGCAACCTGCTCTATTTGACCTTGCTTTCAATGGGGCAAGGGGTTGGGTTAGATGGACTCCACAGGTCCCTTTCAATCTCAATTATTGCATGATTCTATGATTTTCTGAATAATATTTTTGAGTTTTACTTATTCTTTTCTCTCCAGATTTCTGTTCCCTGCCAACCACTCTGAATGCAGTCCTGGCCAGAACCTACATGTTTTAAATTTAGAAAATATACATTTAAACCAGTGTCAGTTTTGCCCAAGGCACAAAGTGCCATACACAGTCTTTCAATTTTTTTTCTGAATCTTGAAAAGCAGAGTGGAAACCCCACAATAAGGCGCTCTAAAGTCCCTATTTTGGTGTTGCTTTTAAATAGAGAAATTCACTGAAAAACTATGATAAAACATCTAATTTTTTTGACTTATATATTTTGAAGTACAGATAAGAAAACAAATTCTGAAGTCCTGGCCTCACAGGACACAATGGTTGAAGTCAAAGATCTCATCAATTTTGACTCTGTGTGAAATCAACCAAAGAATTACCAAAAAAAAAAAGGTAACCAGCTTCTTCTGGACACCTTTAGGCTGAAGCCAGAAAAATCTGCACAGGAAAGGTAAATTTCAAGCTCAGTGCAGAGGAAAACAATTAATCAATAATTCTACAATAAGTTCCAGTAGAAATCTGAACTTCAAATATAACTCAGGATATTAATCAAGCTTCTAATTCTTATGCTTGTATACTTGGTGAGAAAGAGTGTAATCCTTCTTATAAATATTTTAGGGCAGTTATTTAGGTTAAGCTTAATTTCTCTTACTAAAGCTAAAAGGAACTTCACTCCTTGGCTTTTATTCTGAACTTTATCCCAATGCAAGCCATATGGTATGACATAAATCTTCATATGCAAGAATTAAGTTAACACAAGGAATTGTTTTTCTTTGTTAGATACAGAAGTTCAAGCAAAAAACCATGCATATAACTAAAATAAAGTGTCATATAATATAGAGATGTCACCATGCCTTGAATTTCTTTAGGACTACTAATGATCATCATGGAGTATTCTCGAAATTGAGCACCCGCTTTATGCTGCAAACCTACTCGTATGTGCCAGTACCTTTTCTCCACCTAATCCCTCAATTAGAGCTGTGGCATTGTTCATTTTCTTTCTGCATGCTTCAGCATCATCAAGTAAGGCCTGTTTCTCTTTCATAGCATTATCATACATGGCTTGTACTTCATCCAGTTCCTTTTGCTTTTCATCGAGCTGAATTTGTGCATTATTCAGTTCCATTTGGGCAGCTGCAAGTCTTCCCTCTTGCAAGGCTAAATTTGCCTACAAACATTTAAAAGTAAAAAGTAGTTACTACCTATTATTTGGCAAGAGCAGATGACATTCATTTAATGGCACATATTGCAATGGATTGGGTACTTTTAAAAATAATATGTTTAGGCTGACAGCAGTTTTTTTCCTTTTTTACTTTTCAACCTGAAATGAACACAGGCATAACACTAAAGATACTCAAAGCAATCTTAAAATATTTTAGTATTTTCAGAATGATCTATTGATCACATAATGATAAATGATTTGAAATCACAATACACTTGAAAGAGCTGTGTACCAGATATAAGAAGCAACCTATACAATGTTTTCTGTAATTTTTTCTCAATACAAAAGAAAATTAACATTGTCCTCATGGACAATAATAAAGACAATGGCACCTACTCTTCTCCTCTATTTTTTCATTAATTTCTTCTACAGTAAAAATACAACAAACACTTTTTTTGCTCTTTTGGAAACTAAAACTCTAGAGACTTTTCTCATATCCCTAGATAAACTTGAATGATGTGTTGTTAGTCACTTAAATGTGGCCTGTTAACTTGACTATTCCTAACACGGGAAGGAAAGTATTCTGTGAATTCAGAGCATGTTTCCAAGTATATGTTTGCAAAGGATTAGAGACTGACAAAGTTCTTATGAAATTCACACTTCGAGATAAAGGTTGCTTCCATTTACTCTGAATATTTAAAACACTTGTTTAAATATCATGCATCTTATTTCTATTTTTTCTGCTTTCAGAGCTATGAGGATGGAAACCAAGACTCTGTAAAACCTGTTTTATTCCAAATATGAAACTTGAAAAGTTCTGAGTAGAGGATTTAGTGTTACTGTGTCCTGCACCAGGGAAGGGGTTGGGCGGTATAAGAGATACAGTACAGAGCTCCTTCTGGATCTTAATAAGAGAGACCTGACAACAAATGGCTTAAGATAACTGGTTTAAAAAGATCCATAATAAGAAAAGGAACATTGAGAATGAGTAAATCTTACATCCCTTCAGATGCTGGGCACCCCATGTCAGACAGAGCCTGGATAGATCTTCCTAAGGCATGATGTGCAGAGCGGATCCTGCCCATGGAGAGCAAATTCTGTCTTTTGGTCATTCAAGCTACTATAAACAGCTCTTATTATTCTGTCTTATGAAAGCAGTACCTTATTAAGCCATCTGCTACCAGGCCTTTCTTACTGAGACACAGTAAAAGCCGTGCATCAGCCCTCTCTGTCCTACCTCACCCCTGCCCAGCCCTTCCCATGTACAGAGCATACTCTTGTCCTTAAATTCCATGAGGGCTAAAAACAAAGCTGTGACATATTGTTCCACCACCAGCTGACAAATAGTGAGGTTACACAAGGAACAGGATGCTTGAAGAGTTGGGAAGAACAGCCTAGGCAGAACAGCTGGAACAACAAAGAACTTAGAGCTGGCTGTGTGGATTCATATTTCACCTTGACATTTATCACAGTCGGATGTGAACCTCAGTGGAGAAGGATGGCCATGTGAATTCCCAACACATATGAGTAATGATGCCTTGTAAGTATGAAAAACAGGCTTCTGTGCAGCAATAAACTAACCACAAAGGTGCAAAAGACTGATAAAACAGACTTCCCAGTTCTTAAAAGCTCTTAAGAGGCTACCAGCTTTGAAGCTGAAGATACAATGAAAAAACCATTTCAGATGAGTACAAAGTATATTGTATTCTAACATGAAAAACATCCACCCCAAAATTATATATGCAGGACTTCACAGCATCTCTAGAAAATGACTTGTAATAAGAAATTATTTTAACCAAAGTTTTCAGCCAATTTTAGCATAATCATAACAAAATTGTAATACATTTTGGTATTAGTTTCATTTGTAGGCTGATAAATCATATGAGATGAATAATGGTTGGTTGCACAATGACTGCTAACATAATGGAATGAGCAATTTACATGATTCTCAAACGCAGAAAGACCACTTGTTTCAGATTACCCTATGAAATCACCACCACTTGCTCTCTCCCTGCCTTTATTTCTAACCCCATTTTTCAAAACTATATGGGTACAAACACAGTTTTTGTATTGACATCACTGGCAGGTTGGCTGGCAGCTTCCTCTGCAGAGCTTTGCCATGAAAGCAGGAGGCAAGTTCTGCTGCCAAGGAGAATCTTCAGTACAAGAAGGCTATTATTGTTGCAAGCAGCTTCAAAGATTTCCAGCCAACTACAGGCAGGAAGGAAATGTGTCTCCCAACCACAAAGAACCACTGTGGCCTCTCTAATTTTAGTGGCACTGCTATGTGAACAAGCTTCACACCCTTCATTTCATCGCTCTGAGTCACGCAGCCAAGCAAGGATTCACAGTTTTTTCCAGTTGGATGCAGTGTGAGAGTCTGAATAAATGGATTGTATGTGAATCAATCATGAGGATTCAAGACATGAGATCCACATTCTTATCCACACTCTGGGAGGGGACTACGCTAGACCATACCCTGGCTTGCGTGAGAGCAGCAGTTTCAGCCTTGTCTTTCCAATGGCATTGTGGGGAACCATACAGACAATTTTCTCAATATCTGCCCCAGCCAGTGCTTCCACCTGCTATCTGCATGGAGCAATATGGACAAAGTGCCAGCAAGGGCTATGGACTAAATTGTCAAGCAGCTATTTTGCCATCTTCTGAGTTACTCTCAGAGAGGACTCAGAGGTGGTGAGATGATCTCGCTGCTTTCAACCTTTCTACGCTCCACATAAAAACAGCACAAATAAGCACATAATTAGAGTCCACAGCTATAGTGTTAAATTAAACACGGCCAGGATCTTTCCCTGGCACTCAGGTTAACTAGCTTATGTTAAGCTTTCCCAGCCTCTAAAACAGTATGGCTGCATGCAAACAGTGTCACAGAAATGGCCATTGCATCAAACTAGTTCGTGAAAGGTGCCCAGAGACTGCTGAGAAAATGCTGCTTAGCCAAGACCAAATTCACACTAGGGATCATTCTAAGAATTTAATAGAGCAGATGATCACTTTCCAATGTCTAAAAAAAAAATCCTTAGTACTGTTTAATTTATTAGTATTGACATAGCCGTAAATTTCTCACTGATTCATTGCAAACTCATTTTGCAAAGCACTGAGTATATCTGGCCCTGATCCAAGAAGGCATTTAAATAAAAATGCCTTCTCCAATAAAAATCTCACACAGTTTAATGCTATTCTCACTCTTGAATGGAATGTCCAGACCAGCCCCAGATCACTCTGAAGAGCAGCTGTTGCTCGGTAAATTCAGAGAATGTTACTAGATGTAGGAGAACACCTAAGAAAAAAAAAGCATCTGAAACTTTATAGTTGACTAGAGGCAAGGAAGATTTGGAGCTTTCTTAGCATCTCTCATTTCAGGAATTTTAGCTTTCCAGGTTCATTGCTCTTACAGTCCATTGAGCACTCATTACTGCTGGACCAGGCCAGAAGGCTTCTTGCACTTGGACACTGTCACGCTGCTCACGAGACACTGTGGGTGTGCTGGGTAGCCCTCTTTGCCTATTGCTTCAGTCCTGTCATGGGCACATGGGATTTGACTGACAGCTCTTCATGGACATGCAATCTCAAGCTGCTCCTGACCTGTATCACTGCAGGTTTTTCACACAGACTTTCCACTGGTTTTGTATCATCTTTTTCAGAGCCTCAATATGATACGTTGGGATTCATCATTATTTAAGGAAACATTATAAGAAAGGCAAACATATACACGGGTTTTGCAGACATTACAAAACCAATGTTTTTTCACCAATCTGAAACATACAGATATACATATGTATACAGCTTCACATTTGTACACATGTAAACAAATCCATACAGAGTGACATTAATAAAATTTTGGCCTCTTTCTTTGCCATCACTAGCTATTTCTTGGGATTAAAACAATTAAAAGACACAGAGATCATGCCTCTTATCTGCTTTTCAGAGCTTTTACTAGATAATGAAAGATTCTTCATTTTTTTCACTCAATTATGCATCCTGCCTTCAATCTGTTTTGTTAGGTGATCTAATCCCCCACTTCATCCCTCAGATGTGTATTCTTTCCTTTCACTTATAATGGGCCTTGAATTCAGACTTGAATGCTTGTTTTCCTGATATCACCTTGTCAAGGACACACTTTTTTAAATGGATGACCATCAAATTCCGACACTCTTTAACTGTTACCTTTTCCTCAGGTGCAAGATTTCCTCTTATTGCCTGCTGTGGTTTTCAGTTCAGCATGGAGACAAGTGAAAGCAGAAAAGGCAATAAAGTCATATTTAAAACTGAGTTTAATGGGGAGAATCCTCAATATCAAACAGAATTTATAAGCAGAAGACAAACTTCCCTTGATCATCACAACAGCCTAAAGAGAATTTCATTAAAATCACTGGAGACATCTCTAAGGGAAATTATAACCCTATATGCACTATTTTAATTGGACGCTAACAGAATCACAGCAAAAGCCAGAGCTTCCTCATTGCATTGCTATATTCTTCAACTAATGGGTAAATAGCAGATTCAGAATTACCAGGTTAATCCAGCAAGCTTGTTTACTAGGTAGCAACTAGAGAGGATTGGCTAGCAAAGTGCAGAAGGTTTATAGGAAAGTAGCATACACATGGTGAGTACTGTACAATAAGCAGCTACACAGTACCGTATTTGCTGTGCAAGCAATATCTGGTTAGACTTTCTACATTTAATTCTAACTAATGACCCTTATGCTGCAGACCACATATCTAAAGAATGTAAACATCCATTTCTAGGAATTGGTTAATTTTTGCACACTATATTTACGATAATATAAGTCACTATTAATTAATTTTCTCAAGTTGTCCCATTTAAAATAAATGAGGCACTGAGTCTCAGTTAAGATGCAATTTAAAAATATATTGGATGGATTTTGCAGGTACTGAAGGGGATTTATCTCATAGAACAGCAGTTAGGATAAAACAGCTTGATGAATTCATTCAGTAAACCTGCTTTTAGCACTGGATGATTTAGCCTGTGCTAGTACTTCACACAGTTTAATTGTACATTTATTTCCAATTATTTTCTTAGCATCACCCCAGTGCTTCCTGCAATATCTCCTGAATACTTCAAACACTTCCTCCCCTTGTCGTATTTGGCTTTAAAATATTTATGATGGTTGCTATACCTGACAATAGGCACCACTTTGCTAAGAAATACATGTTCTAGCTTTTATCAGCTGCAGTGTGACAAGAATGTAAATGCTTGAATACAAAGTTAAATTTATACATAATCTTAAGTCACATATATTTAAATAAAAACTGTAAGAGCACTTCTGCAGCTTTTAGAGTTGCATCTGCATATAAAGCTACTATTTCCTTTATGTCTTGCTCTCTTTTATAGCTTTTCAATAGCCACATTTCAAATTTTGTTTTCATTAGTGAACACCCTATTATTTGAAAAGGAAATTACTACTTATATATCACAGAAATATGGTCTTCTCTATCAGTTTCTTGAATAAAAATATCACACTTTCAACTTAGAGTCAGATCTGTCTAGGTATGCCAAGAATTTTGAATATGCCATTGACACAGTGGTTTATTTAATAGGAGACTGAACGTAAGTACAGTGGAAGCATAACTGGTTGAATGTGTTTCTTCAGAAAAGAGCCATAAAATCCCTTGCAGAAGCAATGGTTATAAATTGCTATTTAAATATTCAAACTCCTTTTTTTTCAATATGCTCATAAATGAAACATTTCCAAGACAATAAAGCTATCTGTAGGAATGCAGACAATGGTAGCTGATCCCTTCTACTGTGGTTCAATGTTACAACAGAATTCTATGTCAGGTAACTACTTACATTATTATATATACACTCATATGCAGCAGTTTGACACTCCAAAGTTTTCTGAGAGAGCTGAATTCCAGCTAAAATCATTAAAGACTACTTCTGTGCCAACAACAGTCTCTCCTCTCCCAGATTCTACCAAGACCACAATGAGTATGCTCCTTCATTATTAGGACTGAAGAGACATTTTCTTGAAACAAAAGTGCCTGGCACTGAGTCCAAGAACAGAGACAGCACTGGTATCTGCCACTTCCAGACAGTCAGGCTCTATAGAAAAGCTGTGTACTTAGGTTTCCATCAAAAATTGATTGTGTTCATACAAGTAACAACAGTACTACAGGGCAGCTGTGTAAGGGGAAAAAATTGCCAGGACATACTTAACCTCTGTGTGCTTGACTTCACAACTGGATGTGAAAAAACAAGAATCTCTTGTAACTCACTACCTTTTTCAGCTAAAATAACACAATGCTTTTTCCACTCAACTATAGTCATCCTTCAGAAAAATGGTAATATGAAATACCTTAAGAGGAAGAACTTCTTTATTAATACCATAGAAGTAAGCCATTGCTTGTGTCCATGAGCAAAGACCTGCTACATTCCCACAGACTTTTTTAGCAGTCTCAAAATTATAATCCTCCATATCCAAATAAGGCTCTAATAGCTCCACAGTTTCTTCTGTAATTGAGTCCTAGTCAAAGAAAAGAGAAAATTACTTTTTAAATGGATCTTGGAATAAATTCTGCTTCGCAGAAACATCTTATTTTTCAAAAACATGGTAGAAAGATTTTTAAAAACATGCTACCACTTCTCACAGAAGAAGTGAACAAACCAACACCATTGCTTTTCATTTTTATAAAGGACAGAATAGGGTTGGGGTTTTTTTTGTGAACTGAAGTGAAAATAGCTCCTACTTCCATTGCAACAGATCTACTTGCGTTTGTATTTAATATCCGTATTTGACCCATAAGATTTACAGACATTACTTGTGCTCATAGCTCCATGACAATTTAAGCTGATCTAAGTTTTTGGTGCTACAGCAATGCAACTTCTTTTCTCTCCCCCTCAACCAGATGTTCTTGCCCTATCTTTAATACTTTCACCAATGCTCAGTGAACTAATTTGGAAGCTAGTAGGATAGAAATCTAAGTCAGCAGACTACTGATTAGCTTTTGTCTAGGGTAATTCCCTGAACAAGCTCACTGTGGCATACAACAGGCCCCCGCGTGAACACAAGGAGTCAAAACATGCAGCTTTAGGAAGGAAAAGGGTGAAACTGCAAGGCACTGACTTCACTTCACTGACACTAGCCCTTTTCTGTAACTGTAAAAGCAATTTCTTTCAGCTGTTCATTATTCTAACCTCAGATTCTTTTTCCTCCTTCACAATCTGTTGAGAACATGAAAGCCAGATCTTTGATGATGGTGGTTAATCTCTGATTATACAAGTGTCAGAAGAAAATGGGATTCATCTCTAAGCAATGTAGAGAGTAGAAGAGCTTATACAGGGTAACAATAGTTGCTTAACAATAGTGGCATTAAAAATCTTCCTTTTTGGGGGGGGCAATATATTAATGCCTTCCTTTAAAAGCATTTAAAAATCACCTTCCATTCATACTGTCAAGCAATATACCTTTTTCCTGCCTGTCTGCTAAGCAGAAAGGACTGTGTTGCACTTGTCTGATCGCTAGCTACTGTTACAACAAAGACATTCATTATATTATTCCTAAAATCAGATATGGTGATGTTTTCACTATGAGCATTTGCTAAAATGTTAAATTTGTTAAAATATTAAATACTAAAATAGTGCTGGACAGACATTTTGACTTTTTCATTCTACTCAAAATGATGAAGTAGTAAGCTGGCAAAGGTGAGGCACAGACCAACCAGCAATGGCCTAAAATTTCCTTCTAAATAATGAATTTAAAACCTAAGGAGCTATTTCATCCACTAATACTCCTTGCATAAAAAAATTAGGAAAGAATAAAAATCTCACAAACAAGTAAGCAGTGAAGTCTACTCAGAGCTCCAGACATGATGTGCTGCCTTCTCATATATACTTAATCTTAGAAACAAGAAATGAGGCAGGATGACAGCATGTGAAGTACCTCATCAGGGGCAGTAGTCTGGTGTTCATCACCACATTCATCAGTATCACTTCTTGAAAGAGCTCAGTCCCACAGAGGTTGTTCTAACTCCTCTGAGTAAAGTTAAACATGTTGCAAACTACCAGCAGAAACACATACACTATTAATAAAGAGCCAAAACTGGAACCCTCGTTAGAGAGAAGCTTGAGTAAGGAGTACATAATTAGTCCCCATTATCTTTAAACTCATTTCCTCTTTCTGTTTAATGAAGACAGCACTTGGAGAAGCGAGCAGATTGAAAGCCTCAGGAAGAGACTGTCTACAGAGGCAGTGCAAGTTTCCAAATGGTGGCCTAGTCAATATTGCTCACTGGGAGAAATGGCTCCTGCAGATAGTCAGAATCAGAGAATCAGAGAATCATAGAACAGTTAGGGTTGGAAAGGACCTTAATCTAGTTCCAACCCCCTGCCATAAGCAGGGACACCCCACAATAAACCATGCCACACAAGGCTTCATCCAACATGGC
>JBCJKH010037362.1:0-17832 GCA_039877255.1 Loriculus beryllinus | reverse complement strand
TTTTATACTGCCTGCTTACATTTTATAGAAGTACTCTGAGCTGTGAATAGGGATGACTGAAACATAGCCAGGAAAACATCTTTCTGAAAAACCTATGCCAAAATCCGCCTACATTAGAGAACAAGACTAGAAATTGAACATGTTCAAAAAAGGGGGTTTGCTTCAGAGGGACAGGCAACAGAATCCCATTCAGGATAGTCTCCAACTAGCACAGTCCATCAAAGATGGGAAAGAGTAAACAAGATTTGTGCTTTAAATATTTACATCACTGCAGTTCATATCTTTCAATCTTAATTTTCAGCTTACTTGGTGCCCTTTACAGATACTTGTTCAGAATTGGTTAAATGTCAGCCACAAAAATTAAGCTCAGAAGAAAAAGTAAAACTTGATCATTCTTTAAAAGTTTCCATCCACTCCAGAAGTCCACTGCATGCCGGCAGCCTGCGTAAGAAAGAGACTCTTGTTCCTGCCCCGCACACAACGTCCTACACAACCTTTAAAACTCTGTTGGATACATAAAATAGCATTGATCCCAGCACGCCGGGAAACAAGGCCCTGCGAATAAGAGATCTCAGCCACAGATGCCCCGCTGAGGACAAATCCCGCCTTGTCCTCTCTGCCACAGGCAGTGTGGGGGGGGGGCTCCCTCCCGTGGTCCAGGCAGCCTTCAGCACCCCAGCCTGTTCCAATTCCTCTTTTGCCTTGGCACAAAAACCCCGACTTTAAGAAGGGGCTGAGGGCGCTGAACTGTGCGCAGAACTCATGCCCCAACTTCCATGTAGCCTAACCCTCCCTGCAGAGGTGTTCCATTTCTCATCTCAATCCTACTGCAAACATGAGCAGGGTTCGCTCTTTTGTAGGCAAAAAACTTGCAAGAGTTAATTTTTGTGCCAGATGGTAGGCCAGGTCGGATGAGGCTTTGAACAAACTGGTCTAGTGGAAGGTATTCCTGCCCCTGGCACGGGGGTTGGAACTAGATGATCTTTAAGGTTCCTTCCAGCCCTAAAGATTTTATGAATGGTCCAAGTTACTATGAAGGATAAAAAGCACTCAAGAGGTCTGGTCTTTACTGAGCAATCCAGAGACCAAGCTGTGTGCCAGAGATCATAAAAAGAATCCCATAAAAGAATTGGTTAAAAGACTCGGTTATGAAACTGCAAAAGTACAGTAATAGGATCTTAATACCTACCCATGGAGACATTTGGTTTAAAAAGAAAATTTGTAACATTTAGCATGAATGAGACAGCACCTTGAAACCAGTAAAAAATAAACAAGTGCAGTTACCAGTAAACCTCCACTTACAAGTAACACAGGAAGGTGCAGCGACCTTTGTCAGGGAGACGCAGAAGAGACATTTCTCGTGTCAGGGATACACTTTCTGCTTAAACAGAATTACCATGCTCACTCCATCACTTGGAAACTTTTAGATGGCATATTGCCATTTCAGCAACAACATCAGAAACTAATAAACGGTCATGGCTTATTAGACACTGAAACAATACTCCAGTCAAACATTCCAGTGCACACTGGTGCTCTGTTAACATTAAAGCAAACATCAAAAGGAAGAATCTCTCACACATAGACTCCCTCCACGTTTTGTCCTCCAGTTTTTCCTCAGTGAGCTCCATCCATCAGAGCTAAAAGAGGAGCTCAGGCACAAGGCTGCATGCAATCTCTGCCTTTTCAACAGCTGTGTCATTTAGCTGCTTTGAGGATAGTTAATGATGCTTATTAGCATGCTGACAGCTGATGTATCCATCATTAATACCATTAGTGAATAGAGCAGCAGTTAAAAACTAACAGTAACACAGAATAAGAAGAGAGACTGCATCTGCAGACAGTGAACTCCATTGAGCTCAATGGCATTAGCACTCATCGATCCATTTTCCTCATCATTGCCATCACATAAAAAAAAAAAAAGAAAACAGCTTTATGCTTTCTGCCCCCATGAATGTTGAAGTTTGTTCATCCAACTGCAGACTTCCAACAGGAGACACATAAACAGCCCTCCACAACTTAAGATACTAGGATTCAGGAGATGTGGGTTTAAACCCACATCTAGACTGAGGAATTGCTGAATGTCTTTTCCATTTTCACTCCAAGTGAAGCGCTAACAAGGGGCTGAAGAGTAGCAACTCCTTAAATCACCACTCACATGACTCCTTCTATGGAAGAACTGCTAGTTTAAAGGCAACAACATACAAGCTCACTTGAACGCTACTGAAAGGGCTTCCAGCTAACCTGTTTGTCTTTGACCTAAGATGACCTGAACTATTCATAATCAGGTCCCAAGTTTCCAAGGAGCAGAGGTAGGTCAACAAACTAAATGCTCTCTTTTCTGGCTACACAAAGCAAAGCAACAAAGCTTCAGGAACTATGTCCTGCTCTCAGCCTCACATACTGCTTCGCAAACGCTAGACTTTGGACTTCTTGCACACCCAATAGCTGGCATTGCCTCAAATGCCTAAGCACCACACATGGCAATTTCTCACCCTGCACCTCCTGCCCCAGTAAGTGAGTTTCAGCTTGGATTCCAAGGCGCCCACTTCTCTGCATGCAAAAGAAACAGTCCATGCATACAGGTAGAACACCTAAGTTAAGGAACTGATGCTTTCATCTAAAATCAAACTGCAAAGCTTCCTGTTAAGCAACACAAACAATGAAGGAAAGATCTAACACAGAAGCACGCACCAACCATACAGGTTGGAGAATTCCATAACCCATAAAGCTGTTTTCACTGTAAGGACAGTCAAGTAACAGCACAGGTTGCCCTGAGAGGTTGTGCAGCCTCCATCCTTGGACTTTTTCGAGACATGGTTGGATCAAGCTCTGAGCAACTTGGTTTGATACCACAGCTACCTCTTCCATGAGCAGGGGGCTGCTCTAGAGATCTTCTGAAGTTCCTTCCAGCCCGATTTATCCCATGAGTCCTTACAATACATGCCACAACATGTCATACAATTGGACTTTGATGTTAGTCTAGCCTCTGGAAGTTACTATCATGAAGTGAAACACAGTTTAAGAAAAACTGATTGCACGAATGAGACTTTGCATTTTATGACTTTTAAAGTTCCAATCTGGCATCAACTAGTCTTTGTTATTGGGAGGAGACAATGCAAAGAATATTGAAAATACTATCAGCTAGATACTTCTGTTCTCCAATACGATTTCTGAGGCAAGATGCTTAAAAAACTCTTTATGTATAGAATGTACTGCCTTCATACGAATTTTGTCTAACCCCAAAATAAAATAATGAACTGTTCCTACTGAAAAACAACCAGATAGTAGATCACAACTCTTTTCTTTTTAAGAACAGAAAGAGACTATCATTTGCAGAGTCATGGAACCATGAGCTAGATTTTATGAGAAACATTAACTTTGCTAAATAAAATAATAATAATAAAAAAAAGATACTGCATTCATTTAAAGTTCCATATTAGGGAAACAATGTTGTCTTTTTATGGCTATCTATTACATATAACTGAATCTCAATAATCAATTGTAATTCAGCACCATATCATCTATTTATATCTGCTGTTCTCAGCCAGCTGCAGATTACTGCACTCTCTTGAAAAGTTTGGCCAGGATTTCAGCAGAGCTGGCAAATGCAAGCTGGCAAGCTTCTAGCCAATTAAAGTCTTTAGGATGACTATACCACCACATGCAAGACTGCTAGAAATGGGACTAGACAAAGTACAACTATGATGCAGTCATGCTTATAATACTATATAATAATATTTAAGCATGACTCCTTCGTACTTCAATTTTGTTTTGCTGATATCTCAGTAGCGTACTACAGCTATCCCATAATTCCTTAAACTCAAGACATTTAAGTATTAGCTCCATGTTCCAATTACATTAGAAGCGGATTATCCATATGAAAATATGGTTTATTAGAATAAACGTGACAATGGAAAGCTTTTCTTCACTAAATACATAATACATGTTCAGCCAAAGTATTAATTGTATACTCCATGACTAAGTAACAAATACATATAATCCATCCTTATGGATTTCAAAATAAAGGCAAAAGAAATTTGCAAAAGTTTTTTTCAGCAAACATTTCTAAGTAACCCCCATACAAAGTCATAGTAATAAAGGACAAAGTATTTCCTAACCACAGACTCTTGCCAGACAAAATGCAGTTTCCAAGGTAGGACTCATTGTTACTAAAGCCATACTCGGTCTTGACTATCTCCACAATCCATATTCCGAGTATGTGATCCCAAGAGAACCCTGTAGCTTTTCCCCATTGTCATCCTAATATACAACAACATAATGCTGAATTCTGATATGTTTTTAAATGATCTTCTATCATTCTACTTTATGCAATACTGTAAGAAGAAGATGGTTTAAGAAGGAAACAGTAAGGCAAAGATGAGAAAAAGTTAATACACTACATTTCACTTTTAAGAACCTTCCTAAGATGAAAAGCTATACAGTTTCTAAAACAATTAGCAAATGCCTGATTATAAGCAGTCTTGCATATTATGCTGTACAGTATACCCAAGTTATGCAACAAGACCGGATTTGTGCAATACAGTTTCAATGAATCCTAAGGAAAGGGCAGAATACGGTAGCAACATTAACTATGCAGTAACATTTCACAGCCTGTAACATTTTTTTAAAATTCTAAGAACAAATCACAAACTGTAAATAATAAATACATTTTTTGTTTCTTTCCCAGAAAGTCTCTTGGGAGACTTGGAACTCCAGCTAAAGAGAAGTCTGTTTGAATTGCATATCCAGATGTGGGAACAGAGATGATCAGCATCAGCCGGGTCAGCCCTAACATCACACCAGGAGAGAAAAAGAGCAGGAGGGATGCATGTATGTTAGGATCCATGTTGCCCAGAACTCCTAAATCCGACAAGACTAAGTTGCATTCTACCAGAATTAAGGGGTCCTTTAGCCAGAACTGTAAGCAGGGTTGCCTGCTCCATCCTTGTAAAGGAAGCTTGCATGAGCACAACATTGGAATCCTGTTTTGGGATACAGGTCAGAGGAAAAATTAATGAAAGGGAAGCACCAGGCAGGCAGCTGAAGGGTAACAATCCAACTTTTGTGAGTTTGAGCAGCACAGATGTGTATATGGCATCTTAGCAATAAGCAAACCCCAGAAGTTTTTGTGGTCATGGGTTTTGTTTAAGTTGAATCCTTCATCAAATACTCAGCCGCAGTGACCAAGTCTGTAAGGACTCCTCCAAAATTCCACCTCAAGGAATCAGACATCTTTTCTAGCAATACTGACTGAGCACTGGCACAGAGAGGCTTTAGAGTCTCCATCCTTGGAGATGCTCAAAAGCCACCTGGACAACCAGGTCTAGGTAAGTGTGCTTGAGCAAGGAGATTGAACAAGATGACCCTCCAGAGATTCTCTGCCAACCTCAACTGTCCTGCAGTGGACTCAACCAAACTCCTACCAACTTCCTCAAAGGCACCATTTCACGTCTCACCATGCTCAAAGAAGGGACACAGAAAAGTAACAGCTTCCCCTGCATCTCATAAGATCTACAAATTGATTTAGTCTGTCATGTATAACAAAAGAAAAACACATGCATACAAATTTTACTTTAGAAAGGGGCAGTTTGCACCCCAAGGTCCGAAGATGCAGGATACTACAGGAGGAAGGAAGAGATACACCGAATATTTGTAAAGTAACAAACACAAAAGCTACACTGTATTAAAACAAACCACCCATGGACAACAAGATTTTTCAGACTTAGCAGTAAGTTGTACAAACTCAAATACAGTATCAAGTGTTTTGGAGGTACGCCAATGATTCAGTGAAGGGTTTCTTGAGACATTTTCAATGGCTAGTTCAAGGAAGATTTTCTTCCCTTCCCCTACCCAAGAAAATTGGAGCAAAAGGTATATAAACTTATCATTTTAATATCCCCTTAAGAAAAAATAAACACACACACACTATTACCATCATGGGATATTTCTGGAGGGACCACTGCACTGTCCCAACCCATTCTGTTTCTGCCTGCCACAGAACCTGTTTCTTTTCCTGGTATGGCCCACCTCCCTGGCACAAATAATTTTATTACCCTAAGATCTGGCCCATGTATCTCAGTGTTTTCGTTGATTTTTGTATACATGTTTAAAGTTATTTCATT
This sequence comes from Loriculus beryllinus, assembly GCA_039877255.1. Classification (NCBI taxonomy): domain Eukaryota; kingdom Metazoa; phylum Chordata; class Aves; order Psittaciformes; family Psittacidae; genus Loriculus; species Loriculus beryllinus. The sequence continues at coordinate 11,710 of JBCJKH010037362.1, read as the reverse complement.
TCATGCTGGCTTGGAAAACTACAGTTCCATTATTTAATTAATTCTGAGGCAGCCAAGAATATAGCCAATTCCAGCTTATGTGACATGAAAAATGGAATAAACACTATCATTCAACTATGTCAAAGAAAAAAATAAAAAATAGGAGCATTCCTGCATATTTAAACTATGTATACAAGTTCCCAGACATCTTTAGTGAATCCAAATCTACAAACAGAAATCTAGGGAGACTTACAGATAAACTTAATGTCAAGTATCCCGTGCAAGTCTTCACTGGATCAAGACCAAGAACTTCACCCTTTTCAGTCAGAAGGATTTAGATGTTTGCTATGACAGAAGAATATTCCTTTACACCACAATATATTCAAGGGAAGGCAATTTTATTTTTGCAGAATTAAAGAGTCAGTGATGCCTAGCTGGAAAGCACTCTTTCAGAAGAGGCCCAAAGGCTCAAGTAACTGCAACGGACTGGAAGGCCTTCACCCCCAGGTCAGGAATTTATATTGCAGTCAGGCTGTTTATGGGAGACAGCAGTTACCACCAACTGCCCTTTGAATTCACAAGTTGCCAGTGTACCAACACATTTGGGAACAAACATATAGACACAGCATGACAAACCAGTCCCATGGACTGCTTCAGCACATGAGCCCAGGACTGAGGTAGGGTACAAAATTAATTAATCAATTAATCAGTTACCAACTGAGCTGGGTCTGCAATACAATTGCTCTCTACAGGCTTGAGCTTCTGTCCACCACAACAATGTCAAATGCAGAATCAGCATAAGTAATAGCAAGTAAAAATAACCTTTCGTCCTCCAGCAGATTGTTAACTCATTACAATTTGATATAAGCAGTGGTTTGAATAGAAAAAGAAAGTCCACATTTTTCCTCTTTCCCTGCCAGCTAGCATTAGTTCCACCCCACTTTCCCAGTTATTTGTTTCAGTTCTCGCCCTCTCAACTTGCTCTGTGTCTTCTGCTTCTTGCTTCAGTGCTTCGTCCTTTTTCTTAGTCCTGGATTTGCCACCCATAGTCTTTCTCCTCATTGCTTTCTTCACTGCTTCTAATTTAACTTTAAATAGTCCTCTGTAAACACTAACTGATTAATCAAGGTAATTACAAAAATAAGCAAGTCTTATCTTTAAGACTTCTGTAGCTACAGAACAACCTTTAAGTACCAAAGGTCTCAGTATATGCATCAATTTTTCTCATGTGTGTAAGAATACCAAGCGCAGTAAGGATGAAATAGTGAATTAAGTGAAAATTTAATCATGGCTGAGAGTTAGAACAGGAACTAGAATTAAACATCCTCATTTTCAACTCTGAGTGAAAGACAAGCTTCAAAATCATTAACTGTCTCCGCTTGCTTACAGCAAGAGGTCACAGCAAATGTCAAACACAAGAGAGCTGTTCAATTAAGGTCGACCTTACAAAATCCAAACTATTACCAACAGCAGCCTAGACGTCATCCTTGCTCCAACAAAACCACTGCCCAGGCAGCAGCTATTACACAAGACTCCACGCTAAAAAGCTGCCAAGCTTTAACCTTCAATGAAGAGAAACAAATATATTCTCTCAAGAAACAATTCTGCCATACCAGAGTATTGACTTCCTGGGAAATAAGTCAGAAAAAAAAGCAAGCTAACTTTTCCCACCTCTTCCTATAGCCTAAACTAAAAGCTACATATATGGAGTAATAGCACAGTAATTTAACAGAAAGCAATAAACAGGAGATTGCTGTTGCAAATAGAGAAAGGAAGTAGAGAGTAAGTTAGACGTTCTGAATAGCTATATGGTTTAAAAAAAAAACAACCACAAACCCCACAATGACTAGGAATACAAAGGCAAATTGGGGAGGGGGGAGAGGTTTTCTTTAAATGGCAGCTTTATCATTGTACATTGAGTGCTTTAGAAAAGACAGCCAGTCCAAACTACAGCAATTGTCAAAACAGTTTTAGAATGATTCCTCTGCCATACAGGAAAAAGCCCAGTGTATAGTTCCAGGCAGAGAAGCATTAAAAATACTCAGTACTAAACCCCCCATCTAATTTTGCAGTGACCTGTGGATAAAGGTTCTCCACAGCCCACAAACCTGAACTAACACATTACATAATTTATAACTTTGGGCCTGCGGACATCAGTCAGAGCTCCAGGTACGCACAGCGTGAAGTCACTGTGAGCCGCAGAGAGCTCTGCACTATTAACGCTGCACCCTGGACACTGCACATACAAGAAGACCAGCTGTGTGCATAGAACTTCCTGCATGCATTAGCTCAGGTATTTTCAAAGGAATTTAAGATTAGGTTATATTTCTTGGTAAACATACAGTTAAGGCAAAAGAGTTGTTATACATAGTCACAGTTCTAGTTTGGTCACTGTATATAAACGTCATTTTCGGAGGGCTAGATGAAACAGACTTCTATACATTGCATGCTCACTGCACTTGGCTCCACGCAGTTCACAAGGTCAGAAGAAATAAATAAATAAAAATGGCTTTGATTTGCATCCCTAACTTTCAGAAAGTCAGCTTGTTAAAAGTCTGCAAGATGACATCTTAATGTTTGATATTATGCAATACTTTGTTTAATAGCCTAGTTATGCTTTCACGGTAATAAAAAGCTACTGTCCACACAGCCGTTCAAGCAACCCAAGATATGCAAACGATGACTGGTGATGTCCCTGGGTAGTACACAATGCTCATCTGCAGAGCTCCAAACAAGTATCTTGAAGGTATCAGGACAGAGAAAGAACAAGAAATGAAAGCAAATCCAGAATGACTCATTTTAAACAGCAGCACAAAAATAAAGCACTAAAGATGACATTTGATATTCTGAAAAACTTGCATCACCATGCTGACCAATGCTGCATGCAGAGGCTGAGCTCTGCCAAACAGAGACAAGCCAAATTCTGCTATTCTTGAAGTTAACAACAGTTTTGCTTTGAACTCCAGAAGCAGCAGGAAAAGTTGGCCCTCAGCTGACAGCAAATCATACCTCAGGGCACGCACATAGGTAAAGAGACCCGTAAACCATCCCACCGCGCCTCGCCCACCCTCCCGCGGTCCCTGCGAGAGGGAAACGGAGCTGGGGCTGGGGTCCGGCACTCGGACAAGCAGTGGTCTCTCCCTTAAGGCTCAAGGGAAAAGCTTCCGATTCAAACTGCACGTTCATAGAAGACTGAGTGGGGCTTTTTTCCTCCAAAGAACAAGCTAATTCTGCTGTGGAAACCTTCCGACTACAGTCAACATACACACACACTCTCTCTTCCCCCCCACGTCCCCCCATTTTGGGGGGAAAACTCATCTTTTGTGGTACTCCATGCTTACAAATAAGTAACTGCCAAGTTTGACATACTCGCAAGTTTACTCACAAGCAGAAGGCACTCAGAGGTCCGCGCAGTGACGGCCAGGGCAGTCGAAGGATGCTCCCCTGCCGAACACCCCAACCCGTCCGCCGGAGCACCCCCTGCGCCAAGCCCCCCGGGTCTCTCCCGGCGGCGGCTGCCGGTGCCACCCCCCGCCCGGGCACCCCTCTTACCCCCTGCGTTTGCTGCCGGTGCCGGACAGCAAGGGCAGCGCGTCGAGGTCGGGGCTCACCCCCAGCGTTGCCCCCGCCCCGCTCAGCCCCACCTGCCCGCTGCGCGGCCGCCCCAAGGTCACCCGGTCCCCCCGGGAAGGCAAACTTTGGGTACCACTCACTTCCGCGGAGCAGAGCGCAGCGCCGGCACGCAGCCGCCGCGGAGATCCGGGGGGGCGGCGCGGAGCCTCCACCAGCTGCAGCGCGCAAGGCGGGCTGCGCGCTTGCTCCTTCTCCGCCTCCTTCTCCCTCTCTCCCCGACGACTTTCACTTCACCTGCAGGCAGCCCGGCTGCGGTGGGGCGGGTGACTCCGCAGCTCTCCGCGGAACTGCAGTCCCTGCCGCAGCGCCCTCCCTTCCCCACGGGGGAAGCCGGCCGGGCCAGAGGGGCTGGCCGCACCGCGCAGACCAGCCCAGCGGCCGCTCGTCCCGCCGGGGGACAGGGTGAGCCCCTGCTCGGAGCGTAGCCGCAGCCCCTCGGGGAGAACACAGGGAGGACCTTTGAGGTAGCGAGGTCTGCACCAAGCTCCTCCGCGAGTGCGGAAGCCGGGCGGACTCGCTCCGCTCACCCCTCGAGATCTTTCCCCGAAGCGGCTGCCTGCCTGCAGCTACTGGATAGGGATTGCCCCCGTGCTGTCAATCACCTCCCCGGTGAGGGGCTATAAATATTTATTAGGCATCCTAATAGCTGCATCAAGCTAAGCAGAGCATTTTGTTCATGTAGCTCTTGTGACTCAGACCCCCAAAACCACCCCTACGCTTGCTTCCTTTAAAGTTGTTCCCGCACTGCCCCAGCTGGCTCCGCATCAGGGAAGGACTCTCCACCCCCAGCCAGGTGCAGAGGTTTGGTAGCAGAGCATCAGAAAGCTCCCAAGCACCTGAAACCTTCCTTCCTCCTTTTTAAGGGCAGCTGAATGTTTACCGGCTTGAGTGGTTTCCATCAGAATATACCCATCATCAGGGAGGTTGACCAGCTTCTGCTGTGGGAACATCACATGAGTAGACTCGTTTGGACAAACTGGGCTTTTATGCTCTATAATCAAGCTATGAAAAATGTCTTAAGCAAAATCTGAATGCACAGGGAGCCCTGAAATAAGAAGCTAATCTTGGATGCTATTAACTGTGCCTAGAAAATGAGGATAAGAAATTATAAACTTTCTACAACTGCATACATGTTTAAAAAATACCAACTGGGTCTCACAGTAAAAAATGTGTATGGATGAAAAATCCTAGATTAATCTCTTCCTGTTTGTCTTCCTTCTTACAAAAATGACCCTTGATGCTTGGTGGCATGCAACCACACTGATAGGAGCTTCCCAAGCTTTCAATACCTCCTGCAACAGCTGCCATCTTTGTAAATTTTGCAGATAAGCAAAATTTTAGAGGTAAGATCAAGACAAGCAACATTGGAAAACCCTAATTACAAAGGCACAAGCTTTCCTTGGTTTGTTTCAACGGAGGATGGTGGATTTATTTTGCAGGTGATCGTTAACATGGAATCAGCTAGTAACACAGTTTTGGTTTCTGGTTTTCTTTATCTCCTGTTCCCAACCAGCTGACACTTCTGTCAGGAATCTGAGCAGGCTGAGCTTGACGGCAGAGTCAAGGTCTCCTGTGGTCTCTCAGGATGCTCCCATGCCTTCCCAAATGGGGGAACTGAAGGTCCAGGGAACACAGTGATATGTCCAGGGAAAATTACTTCATCATGGGAAATTCCCAGTGATGTTCATCAGATTTAGTACAGGACAAAGTCCCTCTGTCTGTTGGCCTAACAAGCAAGTTACAGCCCAAAGCCTTGTTAACATGTGCGGGCAACAACTAATTTATACCAGTGGAAGCTGAATGGAAGAAATCGTTGGCTGGTGTTAATTAAAACCCGTTATTAATCAATTTAAGATGACCTTAAGAAAGTATATGCCTGGTCTTCTCTAAATTCTTGTGAATTAATACCTAGTATTAAAATACTGCATTTCCATCTGCAGACAGGTACTAATTTTTCATGTACTCCTAGTGAGGTAAATAATAATTTTCCCTGCAGGCAGAATAAGGGTCTTAGAGATGCTAAAAATACCATCTTCCCTGTTCAGTGGAATTTTTCTAAAGGAATGCTTTGTCAACTTTTATGCAAAGTTATCATTTGATAACAATTAGCTGTTATGTACAGCTTCTGTAACGGTTACAAACAGCAAGGCAATGGTTGGTATGCAGCTGTATTGAGTCTAGCTGAGAGAGTTGTTTTCCCCATAGCAGCCCTCATAGTGCGGTGCTAGAAAGGTGTTGATGACACATCACTGTTTTGGCTGAGCACAGCTAAGCAGCGCTGGCACAGCATCAAGGCTGTTTCTCCAACATCCCTCCTCAAGAATAGGGTGGGGACACAGCCGGGACAGCTGACCCAAGGTGACTAAAGGGATATTCCATACCATATAAAGTCTGCTCAGCAATAAAAGCTAAGAGAAAGGAAGAGGGACGGTGGGAATTTGTTGACGACAGCGTTTGTCTTCCGAAGCAACTGTCACACGAGCTGAAGCCCTGCTTCCCAGGAAGTGGCTGGACACGGCCTGCTGATGGGAAGTAGAGAATAAAATCTTTCTTTTTTTCTTTGATTACATGTACAGTTTTTGCTTTTGCTTTATTAAAGTGTCAATATCTTGACCCGTAAGGTTTTTTTCCATCTTATTTTCTCCCCTTGCTGCCCTGGTGGGGAGGGGAGTGGGAGAGTGCCTTGCTGGGCACCTGGCATCAGCCGAGGTCCATCCACTACTACAGCTATTCAAAAGTGGAAAGCAGTAAGCAAAATGTTGAGTTGGCTGAAGATATTCCATTCTAAGAAGAAGATTTACTTTTTAAAAAGTATTTGGTATTGTTAAAGGGATCTTGTGAGAGTGTGCTGTGCTTCACTCAGTATCTCATTTACAAGAAAGTTCTTATTCCCAATTGCACTGTGAGAAATGAAGGGAATTTCTGTAGATGTGATATCCATAGAACTTTTGCATTCACAGATTTTATTGCTCTATTATATTTCTGAGACAAACATGAGTTTGCTTTAAGTTACCATTACATCTAGAACTGTTCAGCCTGAGTACAACATACCTAAACAATCACTTTTGTTTTCCAAGAGTCAAGTAGAGATAGGTACCATTAAAAACCAACCAAACACAAAAAAATAAAACCTTCCCCAAAGGTTCATCACATTAGAGAAAGGAAGAAAACTCTCAAATGATATTTTCATTCTTTCATCTGTGCCTCACCTTCTGTTCTTCTACAAAGGCATATCTATGTAACTTGTGTGAATGGTTTGCATGGTCTCTGGGTTTGTGCAGTGATGTTCATGCTGGGCAATGAAGTATTTCAGGATAGCTGAATTGATTAAATATAGGATTGCGCTGCTGCAGAATTACTTAGGAAGGTGCAGTTCCCTGAAAGTGCTGTTTAGAGCAACACAGAGCCACCGCAACAGAACCAGACCTCCAGGGAGGCTGCGAACTTGCAGTTCAGCTTCTGAGCCAAATTCATCCCCTTTGCAGCACAAGCTGGCATCCACGTCAATGAGAGGAATTCATTTAGACTTTTACATTTTCCATGGCTATAGCATGCACTGGTTTTCATTTCTTTCTTATGGAATGATCTTTAGAATTTTTGTATATTTCCCTGGATTTAATTCAGATCTCCAGGCAGGCAGCTCTGCAGAAAAAAACATCCTTCAGAACTTCCTGCATTTGAAAAGAAAGGAATACTGCAGGACACAGTCTCATTCTGGCAACACTCTCTCTTGTCTTGGAGCACACAATCCTCCTTAGAACTACAGGCAGCAGGGGGAAAAGAGGGGTTTAGAGAAATTAATAGACACGAAATATTTGTTTATCAATGAGTATCACAGGCTTTTGTAATAGTATGTAGCAAAACGCACAGCCCATTTCAACAATGTTTTAAGGGAAGAGAGAGGTCTCAAAACCTCTCAAGATATCTCAAAAATAATTAAATTCCTATGAAAATCAACTGCTTGACTGTCCACACCCAGGTCAAAACAGGCAGGACCCAGGTAATTCCTCTCCAGTGCAGCAGCTTTTTCCATGGTGGCTTTTCCCTGAGCTACAAGTTATTCTGGAGCACCGGCACTTTTCAGAGCAGCTCTGTGACCTGCTGGAAAATGCAAGGTCAAGTCTGTGGCAAGTGCCTGAATCTGGGTTTGTAAACAAAGGGTCCTGCATGTCAGCTGAATGGACAGAGGCAGAGTCCAGGCTGGGAAATTAGAGGAGCATCTCCAGGTCTGGTTCCATTATGATCAATATCTCTTGCCACAGTCTGTTTGCCACAGGCTCCTGGTTCTCCCCTAATTCCAAATCTGCTTTTTTCTCTGCTTCTTCTGGTGAAAACTCCTAACTAAATATTTAATTTCAACACCAAATGGCCTTTTTGAATCCCTCAAAGAGGTTAAACTCTTCTTTGCCTTCCTCCACCCCAAGTATTCCTTTCGTTTTGCTTGAGCCAAAAGAGAACCAATTGACTTCTCTGCCCATTTTGGTGCTGAAGTGGGGCAAGGCCATTTTCTGTCCTTTCCAGTAATTCAATTTCATTCACTATTTACAATTTACTTTATTTGCAGGTTTTCTATGCGTTGCTGAAGAAGACTAGTTTTTTTTTTTTGATGCCATGTAACCTTGGAATCATCTAGTTTTGAATAAAATATATTGAAGATATATTAGAATATAAAAGCACATATAAAAAAGAAGTTTTAGGTTTGAACTCTGTGCTGGACTATGCCCACTGAAATAACATTAATATGCTGAAAGTTCTAAGAGTTCAGTAAAATGGAAATGAACAATGACACATCAGTGTTAACGTGAAGGCAATCCAAATATCCTTAACTCTTTTTCCAGCTAAGTCAAACATTCTGCTGCTGGCTTCAGTAGAAGTTCACACGTAACTGAGAGGAGAAGAGTAATAAGAGGAATACAGTGAACCAAAATTTCTTGTAGGACATTGAAAGCTTCTATATACAATAAATGCTGCATCCTTGTCTCCACTAGCAATTCCTGGCACATAGCCTAGTTGGATGCCGCTAAAGCATTGCTGGCCACGGTCTTGCAGCAGCAATGGACCAGGAACTGTTCTGCAGTGTGGGCAAGCTACTGGAGTGAACAGAAAGTGTGTATGTGTACATGTTTAGTTTATGTTTATCATTTATATGTCTGTTACCAAGGAAGGAAGGGCAGCTAAACACTCAATATAAAACAAGGTTGTGAAGATCACTGTAAAAAAAAGGAAGCTCGCTATCTCCTTACCTCCACAACAGGAACTAAGAACATTTCCAGAACTACCTAACGTGAATCCATACTTATGCTGTCAGATTTCCTCCTGGCAAAAGAGCCATATATTTTAGCCGCGGAGTTGTAGCATGGGCAACTTCTGGTAGGAAGCTAAAATCACTTTCAACTATTTTCTTCTCAGTTGTTTGATTTGAGAGGGCTGAGTAAAGCTATAGATAATTCTTGACATGTTCTGAAGATTACTAAAGCCTACAAGCATCTCAGAGGGATCTCACAGGGGTAGAAAAACTCTTGAATGGGGATAGAATAATTTCTTTGTGAAGAGCAACTAAGATGACCAGAAGCCTCCAGTTTGGAACAGGTATAAATAAGTTATTAAAATCATGGACAATATGGAGATAGAAAATAAGAACTCATTATTTGCTCTCCCTCATAATTCAAGATCTATAGTTTACCAGTTGAAATTATCCAACTTCAAATTTAAAATAAAGAAATGGAAGCACTCAGTAAGACAATGCCTGACTCAGCCTGAAATACAAATGTTTTCAAAAATCAATTAGTTTTTTACAACCAACATCCAAGCAGGTCTATTTAATAGAGTGCTATGGATGCAATGTTTGGCATACAAGTCCCTGAACTGACAGAAATCGGTTATGTTTTTGCATGCACTTACTTTCTTCATAGTGACCTGCCACTGGTAACCATTAGAAACAGTATACTGAGTGAGGTGGACCTTTGTTCTTATCCGATGTGATCACACTTACTTTGTGATTAAGCAGTTTCCTTCAAAATGGAAACACCTGTGATAAAACAGTGCTGTCTTTTTTTGTCATATAGAAACCTATGACAGACACATTAGGCATAAAATTATGGGCTTATATATTTATTTCTAGATTTATAGAGTATTCTGTTTTATATTTCAAGTAACTGAGCTTAATGCTCTGCAGCAAACACCTGAAGATGGAGAGCCATCATGAAAACATGAAATCAATGCGTAGACCTTCCAAAAAACAAACTCCTGTAAAACTGGTTAATGGTACAAGCTTCATTTTATATATTCAATGATGAACTACTGATCAACATATGAGAGTAGTTTATGATCACTGACAATACCTGCTTGGTTTATAGGGATCATTATTTCCAAAAAGCTAAAGAGAACATGAAGTATGTCAAGACTGCATATATATGATTACTACAGGAAATAAAGTACTAAAACTATGTTTCTACATAATTCACACACAAAGCCAAGACAACATGCTGTCTTTTGAATGCTGACAGTGATGATGTGATTCAAAGCTAAATAAATGTAGATTACACATCCATAACAAATAGTAACATGTTGAAGTAGCTCAGAAGGTTCTGAGCAGAAAATGTCTCTTAAATTCTATTTGTGCCTGGAGCGAAAGGGGAAACACTACATAGGCAGGGCTTCAGCTCAATAACTATACTGTATTGTGTTGCTCTGCAATTTATACTGGATCTTAGATTTCTTTGGTCCACAGAAATCAGTAAATGCAGTATTTAGCGATGCCTGGAGAACTGCACAGACATGCTTGGTTAACATCCCTGCCCAGCAACACACCGTTTGAAACCAAAAGGCAGCTAACAATCCATCTGTAAACTTGCAACAAAGGCCATGTTTTGCACCACTTAGAATATCCACTCTGAAACTTGCTACATGATAAAAATTTATCAGGATCCAAATGAGACACTTTCTCCAGTTGAAAGCTGCAGCAGCGTGCTGTGGGAGAGGAAACAGAAGGAAACCTTTCCCACTATCAGGAACTCTAGCAGTTTCACATACCCAGCTCTTTTGCCAAGGCTTCCAGATCACCTGGCAAACCAAATCGTTTTGCCAAGACTGGAAAAGTTTTTGCCATCTGGGATAGCTCCCTGTGCACATAAGGTTTCATGGAAACACTGTATACAGCAATGTTCTTTTTAAATAGTAGAGGTTACTAGGTTTCTCAAAGCAAACTGCTGACATGCAAGCTGCTTTCTTGTTGTCTTTTAAGCCTCACCTTATTTGTTTTGCCCTACAACAATTGCTATGGAGAAATAAATAATACTGTGACCTAGACAGGTATCCCTTAAGCACCAATGATCTCAACCCTCCTGAAATCACAATGATGTACTTGAATGCTGGCACTATTGAAATGTGCAGGCTTCCAGAGGCAGCTAATGCAGACTCAAGTTTTGGCTGCACCACGTCATTGTATTTATTTATTTTCACACGAGAGCAGGCTAAGATGGAAAATCTAAGAGGAAGATAAAGCCATTTGGAAAAAAGTAAACTGTTTTTAGTAAACAGGAAAGTGCTGTAACTCAGTGGTTTTAAGATGGCTGACTTGTAATTTCAATATCCCATTAGCAAGAAGTTTTTAGAGACATGTTTTTCCTCTTAGATCTGTAGAGTTATTAGAACATACCAGAACTGTATGAAACAATGCTGCACACAAGGAAAGAAGAATAGCTAATGCAAAGTATTGAATTAATCTTTTATTGCAGCGAGACATTTTTTTAAATGATGCCATCTAGACAAGCACCCTTCTCAGTCTAAGAGTGTGAGTTGCCTTTCATATATCTGTTGAAGGTATATGAAAGCTGTGTAGTCTGGTTTTAGATTGCAACATGTTGACTGCCTAAGGAAGAAAACAAACTAATCTGAGGTCACATAAGAAATCACAGAAGAAAGGATATGTGAAAACATTTCCTAAATTCCTTTATTTCAAGATTACAGACAGGCTGCACTACTTTGATTATGCTCAAGGACTTGAAAAGCATGAAGCAAGGAGTATGGTGTGCTGTGTAAAATGAAGAGCAGAGGCACAGCAATTGCTCGTGTCCTCTGGGTGCAGGATGAAATTCAC
>JBCJKH010037361.1:14761-27075 GCA_039877255.1 Loriculus beryllinus | reverse complement strand
ATTTAACTAGTTGATGACAGGTTTGTTGGCTTTAATCAACCTGTAGCAGAACTTAATGTGTTCTTTTGGCACCCCCAGGACTCCCAAGTTTCTGCACCAGTAAGGATTTGCTCTGTCCCCTTCTTTGTCTGGTCACTGTCTAGGTTGCTGCTTGCTAAGCCTGAGAGGGTAGGTTAAGAAGTGGGATGTTAGAAAGCTAAGAAAATATTTTTATTCTTCTCATGCAAGGAAGGAGACCTCATTCTTCTAGGCATGGACACACCTTCTGTTTTTTTCACAATGCAAATATGGGTTTTTTTCAGTGAAAATATGAATGTGTATGAATATTTTCACTTACATTTTGAGTGAACTTGCACATAAAGGAACTTGCGTTGGGGAAAAGAAATCTGTTTAAGAAATAGAATTTTATAACCAAAAAAATAAGTGTAGTGTACTGCTGAGTAGTTTTTCATTTTCCAAGAGGATATGCATGGCCTGACAGAATCTCAAGGAACTAAAATACAACTACCAAAATCTTTAACTCCTAAAATACAACTGCAAATGTGAGTAGACTTTTTTCTCCATTTCAACTATCACCATTACAATCACGTCCTGTTAAATCCTGCTGCCTGCTACATTTTTTTGGGGTGCCCCTGCATGGGCAATAGAAGGTTAAGCTCTTCCAATTTGTATTGTATGCTGTTCCTTCTAAAACTATAGGAGGTTATTTTAATATCAGCTTTCATTAGAAGAAAGGTGATACCTGTATCTTCTACTTGCAGGGGAAAAGAGTAAATGTAGATTTGAACATCAAACTGGGAGACAAATAAGCAGAAATTAAATTGTGGGGGTTTTTGGGTTTTGGTTTGTTGGTTTGGTTTGGGTTTTTTTTCCCCCTCCTAATCTCAGGATTTTTAGGGCCTGACCGTATCATAAAATTTGTACTATAACTGGATTTAGGAAAGAGTGCCAATAACCATCTGTTCAAAACTGCATTAAAGTAGTAAGAAGAGCTGCAGTTGCGGATTTCCATGTGCCATGTATGTGTGTGCATGTATAAAACACATATAAATAAAATATTTTCTCCCAACGTGGTGACACACGTCACTGGGTCAACTGTTCAAGTTCTCATCTAAGCATGGATGACCACTCATTTTGTTCACTCAAGGAATAGGGTCAGGGTTTGCATGAGAAGACAGGACTTCATGCGGATTAGGTCAGTAGGTATGAATCTCAGTACTAGGCAGTCTTTTTTGAAACTGGGTGTGGTACTGTCAGAAGCTGAGACACAGCTGGAGCAAGACTAAACTGAAGGTGTTTTTTGGAATTTGTGATCTTATTTATAATTTAGTCTGTCTTTCCTGTGAAATAAAAAGATCCATGTGTCCATCTTAGTTAAGATGGCTGTTGTTGTGATCTAAGTAAAGTTAAAGCATTGCTTTATTCTACTGAATTGGTTTGGGCATTGTTCTGAGAATGTGGAAATTTGAAAACAGCTTCTGTTTTAAAAAGGCTGAGCTTTAGAAAGACTAGCAAAACCCAAATGTGCAGATTCTTTTTTCCAGTGCTTGAAATAATATAATTTAATTTACCCAGGTTGTGACAAAGTAAAGCTTTTTTATTGGGAATAGAAAAGAAAGAAAGTTGTGATTTATGTGATATAGTTTTGGAAGCCGCTTAGGGGAAACAAAGTTATGGTGGGTATGATTTCATTTTGGTTTTAACCTGACCCTCACATATAAGGTGCCAAAATCTAGTCTGGCTTGAGACAAATTTTCAACTTGATTTAATCCACTATGAAGTGAACCAGATCAAAAAATACTTGACAAATCTGAACTTCCAGACCTGCATTATTTTAGCAATAATAAAATTTTGAGATGTTTATCTTGCAGCAAGACTGGTTCTTCTTATTCCATGAAAGCGAAGGCAAATAAATGTTACTATTAACCGATTTCAATTAGATAAAGGTGAGTCGGCAAGACTTTGTGGAGACCGAAGAATTGTGCCCAGCACCAGTGATGAGTCAGGAAAGGCACTAGGTTGAGCACCAAGTTGCCCTGCTGCCTCCTCACCTGTCTGGAAAAATGAAGGCAGATCCTTTTCCACAGTGTTATCCCAGGGTTTCTGTAAGGTAACTGCAAGCCCAAGTCAATATGAATGTATATATGTTTTTATATATATTTTTATTTATATTTTGCTCATAAAAGGCAAACTATGTATGTAAAAACTAGTTTCTTTTGAAGAGAAGATTTATAAGAATAGATAAAGATAATAATGGAATACCTCACCCTGCAGTCTCTGCTGTGGCTGGTATTGTACAAGTGACTGGCAGGTGATTTACTGTGCTATATTAGATGACATCTCTGCAGCAATATCTTCTTTCTGGAGATTCTTCAATTATTCCTAATTCTTGTTTCTGACAAGATCACTTATTTTTCAGACAGACACTCTTTTGTGTCGATGTTCTTTGTCAATTTTGTCTTTCCATGAGTTTTGTACGTATTAGTTCAAATTCTGAAACAAGTTATAATTGATTATCTGCTCAGTGTCAAAAGGAATGGTGGGAAATAAATGAATTTTCGGCTTGAAGTTTGACTGCGCTTCATACAGCTTAAAACCCACACATTAATGAACATTGATCTGATGAGGTTTTTAATGTTTACATTCCAAGTAGCAGCAATAGCAAACTCACTGATACATCAATAAGAATAGCTTGGCATTCTACTCTTTGTTTATTTAATATCTAAGCAAATATTAGCATTGTTTTCAAATGAAGATTAGAAATTATTTTTTTCCATAACTCATTCAGTATTTATAATTTCATGACATTTCTTAATAACATATTATTGATCAGTTGGCCTGTGCTTTGCTGGAGATATATCCTGAGTGATTTGAGCAGTGATTGTTCTTATCTTGGTATCAGACATGGGCTTTTATTATTAAGTATTTAGATCATTTTCTGTCTTCCTCATAGCAAAACCAGTGGCTGGTGACTCATTTAGTAAATGTTTCCACTAACATGAAACAAAATTGCTTTCTAATGAAGAGATAATTCTTCTGCTAGTTAAAAGTCCTCTGACAGCCTATTTGTGTACCTGGCATTTCCCAGGTAAGGTGTCCTGCGCTGAAGCTGAGTTACAGCATTTGCTAGAAAACTTGCGTGTTGTTTTACCAATCTGGAATTACAGGTAGTGCTGAGCAGTCAACTATATGAAACCACTGAGTGTTTTTAAACAGCTTTTAAGTCATTTTAAGACTAAAGCATGTGAAGCAAAACATTATATTCTGATATTATCCTCCTTAATAGCCAGATGTATGCTTTGTATTTCCATTTCTAAGCACAACTGCAGTCGATGCTGAGTGTGGCATGGTCTTTCTGCCTGTTTGTGGTTAAATAGAAATAATTTCAAGCTGCTAATGCCAAAAGCTCCTTCCTCCCCATCAGTCCTCATGGGGCACCTGGGCTTTATTTCAGTATGACTACATCTCTTGCCTGGTGTCATTGCTCAAATTATTGACTTCTCAAGGACTTTAAAACCAAAATTAAAGGCAGAAGCTAGTAGTTTAACTGGAAGTACTCCTTATGGCTGCTTCTGTGGCTTTGGAGTGTGTTGTCCTTCTGAGTATGTCTTCTGAGACTGGAGATTGTGTGGGGAGTGTAGAAAATATGTGGTAATATAAAATTGTCCACTTAGCCTGCTTTATCAACTGTAAGTTAGAAGTTATTTTCTTATATTGGCTTCTGCTTCTGAATAACAGCTTACAGCTCAGTTTTATGATTAACTGATATTTTAGTGCCAAAGGAGGTCAATAGTTCAGCCTGTCCAGAGCTTAATATATGTACACAGTGGAATTGCTTGCTCCTGCTTTACTGAAGTTGAGTGCAAGTGTGTGATTTTTTTTCTTTATTTTTTTTTCTTCAGTAAAATCTGGAGAATTATAGAGCAGTTTGAGAAAGAGTCCTGTGTGGTTTTAGCCTTTTTCAAAATGACTTGATTTTGGGAAACTTCTGCCTGTATTATTTGGTTTTGATAATGAGTAAGGAGGAGGGGAAGATTTATAACTTTACCAAAGCTGAGAACAGAACAATATTTATTGATTTTATGATTACTGTTATTATTGTTATTGTTGTTGTTGTTAATAACAATAATATTAATTTGTTCAAAATAATGATCTGTCACAGAGACCTAACGGTAACAGCCAGCCTCAAGGCATTATAGCAAAGATGCTGTTTCAGCGGTATGGTGCAGTGCTGGCATGTGATTGCCTGCAGTTGAAGGCCTGGGAGATCAGCAGCTTTCTGCCTGCCTTTTTCAAGTGCAGAATGTTTGTTTACAATTAGCACATTTATTAATTTTTAAAACAATATACACAGAATACAGGATACTGCTGAATTCATCTCTACCAAAACAAAGAAGGAAAAAAAAAGAATATTAAACATGGAGAAACACTGAAAAAGAAAAGCAAGCTTAAGGTTGGATTTTGGGTTTTCATTTTCTTAAGATTTATAACAAAGGGACTCTGGCAATGTTGCCATTGAGAAAGTGACTTTGCATGCCCATCTGGAGAACAAAAATGTTGTTTTGATTACATAAAAATTGAGCTGATTTTTAAAATGAGTGGAGTGAAAGGCATGGTGCAGCATAGAATCTGCGTGCGCTGATGAGGGATGCATACAGTGCTTCCTTGGTCGGTGTTTGCCTTTTACACTTGAAGAGTGGAGGTGGGGAATTCAAGGTGGAGAAGTGGATTTATAGGCTTTGCTGTGTGCTATACGTGAGAATTTAGGATGTTGGTATGTGAGGCAAGGGGCTTGTAAAATTGGGTACAGTCAACATCACAGGAGGGTTCTGGAAAATATGACACTGAGTGGATAAGCTATGCTCTTTGTGTCTCTTGCAGTCATGAATCTGAAATCATTATTTGAATAGTTAATAAATAGTAATAAAAATAGAGATATGTATAATTTTCAATATTTTTTTTAAAGGGGACAGAGCAAAAATATTCAACTTTACGGCAAAATAGTTATCTTAATGTTACAAATAGAATCTTTACCCTTTTCTCTCCTCCAAGTAGATATCATTAGACTTAAAATATAGCTTCAAGAAGAGGTTAAATACAATTTGAGTGCTTAAATTGCATGTTTTTACTACTCATGGTTTTGTTGTTTACAAGTTGAACACTTTCTTAGAATAAACTAAAAATGAATGACTTGAAACTAAATGAATGTGGTACTTTAAAAAATTATTTTACATTTGTCATTGCAGAAAGGCCCACATTATGCCAATATTTATAAGTTGCTGTTGTTTTTACAAATGTGTTTGGCATTCATGACTGTTTCTGGGCTTTTGGCCAAGTAGTAATTGGAAACATTTAAGATCTCACTATCAGATACCAAATGCACCAGTTTCCTGTTCCATATAGGTTTACTAGTTGACTACGATATGAAAAAAGAAAAATAGAAAAGGTATTTAAACAATGGAGAAAGTCTGGACTAATGAACTTCATCATATTCCCTTTAGGGCTGAATACCAGAGTTGTTATTGAGAAAGCATCCTGTAGAAGAGCTGTCTGATTTGGACTATAGGCTGGCACACACAACCATATTCTGCTTATTGCGTTGCTTGCCACTGTTCAGATACCCATACCACATATAGAATCCTAATGATGCTTATATCCATAAGAAAGGACCGTAGCACAGCTGACTCACCTAGCAGGAGACCAGGAAGACTGTCTAAGCCAAGTTCTTGTCAGATTGTGTAAATTAAGCCTTGGTATCCTCTTTTTCAAAGGAACACAATGCAGATGACTCAGTTGAATTGGCAGTAAACTGCAAGTTCAGACACTGACCTCCACTAAATTAGTTTTCAACTTTTTTTTGTTCACTAGATTCAGCCTTGCTTAGTATAATTTTTTTTTTTTTTTTGTATTTGCAGCTGCAAGCTGCCTCTGCCCTAACTGGAAACTTTCATCCTATGACATTGCAAGTGCTGTGTTATACAAGTGCTGTGTTATACAATGAGACTTGGATTTCCTGAATTCTTTTGTGCTTCAGTTTTGGGATAAGCTTTATGCAAGGTTAGTTCTTTATTGTATAGTGATGAACTCAGCAGTAAATCACACTGCTCTAAATCACTAAGAGTCAAGGCAGCAGACCTATATAGTTTCTCTAGCATGGCTACCCACTTTGCAAAGCCTCTGTTGTGTGCATTCTTCGTTTGCCTTCTTTCTGAAGGCTTTACCAGTGGACAGGGAGGAGCAAGTTACCTACAGCAAGATATGGTTATGGTCACTGGCACCTAATATGCTGGTCAGTCAGGCCTTCAGTGCAAGTCCACGAAGTTGAGGGAAGTCCTTGAGTCAAAGATGATAGCTGTCTTTCTGGTAAAAGACATTAGGTCAGGATATTATTTCATCTGTGTGACAGAGGCTGTGGGAGGAAAAGAAGCAGCTGCCAACACCACCCAGAGCCCCCCTGTCTTTCAAGAGATTCCTCCATCTCCTGTCTCACCTAAGCTTGTTGAGCAGCTTTTCCCAGGGCAGAGCAGGCCAAAGCACTGAGACCACTGTGAAAATGCATGTAACTAGTCAATAGATCACACTTCCAAGAGGAGCACAGTCTGTGGCAGGAAAATGTATTGTAGTACATTAATCCATGGAACCCATTCCAGCTGTAAAAGAATGGACATGGGCAATAATTTGTATTGCAGCACTTGAAAATGCTATGAGTGCACCTGGACCAAATAACTCAGAGTCTGATTATGCCTTCTCCAGAGTTTGGGGACTGATATACACAGATTTTTGGTCTGTGTTCACTACTGAAGAACACGACTGTAGGTTGAGAAAATCTTACCCTTTCAGAAGACTGGAGATAATTTTTCAACTTCTATTTTTAATTTCAACTGCAATAAATATTTTTTAGTATAATTCATTAGTGTGCTTCATACTTTTTTGCTTTCATAGTTAAGGTCTCTCAACTGTTTAGTAGTATAATATCACTTTCATAATGTATGGGAAATTGTAAGTACAGAAATAAAACATACTTTTATAGGACTGGCTTTTATTTATTGTAATTTCATTAATCATTATTAAAAATCAGGCAGGGAAAATTTTAGTCAGGTTTTGAAAGTTACTGGGGTCATTGCAGGATGTGGATGTGCAGTTTTGGAAGCACACTGAATTTTTGCTGTTATTTTGGCACTATTGTTGAAGTAGCATGGAGTAGGGAGGGAGGGCTCTGTGAGAAGCATGAGTGGTGATGTGGAAGAGGAAGGCAGTACCAGCAGCCTGTGCTGAGGGGACGGATACTGATGAGATTTCCCAAATGCATTCATTCTTTTTCCTCCACATGTCTTTCTCCTCCAAAGCCATTACAGGGAAACGTCATGTTATTCATGCTGCTGTGAGATTGGGATAAAGTTGAGATTAACATCCCCCCAGGCTTAGGACAGGTTTCCCTGTTCTCACTGGCGTTGATTCTTTGGGCTTTATTCTGCTACATGAATCTTTGTTTTTCGTTTAATTCTTGTTTGATTTTTTGTTTTCTCAATATTGTTTCATTTTAAAAATGGGAAGCTTAATTCTTTCCTCCTAATTTGAACCTAGACTGTGTGAGGCAGAACTGTGTGAATTTCAGTTTCTTCATTTTATTTCTCAATAAATCCTCCTGCTGGTGCTGAGATGGAGAATTTTCCAGGTGATGCTTTTGTATGGTAGGCTAATGAAATAGCTTCCATTATAACAATAAATTGAGGAGCATATTAAGTGGCAGGTGATGTCAAGTTGCACCTCAAGTAATCAGTACGTCAAAAATCCTAAAATGTCAAGACTCTTACTGTTATATGGTTTTGTTTGTTGTTTTTTTTAAAAAAAAAAATCTGTTCCACATGACTTAAAAACAAACATTAAAAATACTGACATGAAGTATCAGGATCAACCAGTTAATTAAAAGCGCGTCATCTTGACTTTAATTCTAAACAGAATAATGGAACAGCCAATACAAGGGCTGATTAATGAAAAATTAAGAAAGTAATGCAATTAAAGACAGTCAACAGGTTTATGGAATACTGATCTTGTCAGACTAACTTGATTTTTAAAAATCAGATTACGTATTTTGTTAATAAAGGCAATATTGTTCTTCTCTAATGCATTTAATTTGATATAAAACATTTTGATTAAGAAACAAGAATAAAATCAACTCAAATGGAGAAGAACTGGCTGATACATCTTAATCCATTCTTATTAATTAATTAAATAAACATTTCTGTTTGGATCCTATCAGGAACAGTTCCACATAACTTATAAAAAAATGTAACTATGATAAAGCTGGCAAATTGCAAAATATCATGAAAGTGGTGGGAAAAAAACACTCCCAGAAAGAACTGGGTTACTAATTTACAGTGGTTTGAATTGAGCGATGCCAATCTATGTTTCAGGCAGGCCAGCTGCAGTATAATAAAAACAAAATAGTCCGTATTATATTATATAATAGTCCATACAGAGTGAGAAAAGAAGGGGCTCCGGCCCTAGGCATGGGCTGACACTATGTGGGGAATGCTGACCATTAGGGGTGTCACTTGGGCACTGGAATGAAAAGTGCTTCTGTAGTCCATGGCTGAGTAAACCAGAGCAAAATTTTTTAGTCTTTCCTTAGTATTAGAGAATGTTTTAAAGCCTTTGAAGATGCGTATTTGAAATTGCTTACCAAATTAGTTTCATTCTGACCTAAACCCTTTATCCCTGTCTCCTCAAATCTGTGTAGCATTCTGTTCTATAGAATTAAAAGGATGGTGTTGTGGAATAGATTGTTATTGGATTTAGGACACAAAAATAAAAGGATCTTGGCAGAAACTTAAAATCTGGAAGCAAAATCTTGTTGTTAAGATGTCCAGAATTAATACTGGTTTTAGAGATGCAGACGTGATTCAGACAATGATTTCTCATGTGGTTGAAACTTACTTTCCTTGTTTCACATCTCCAGCGACACTGCATAATCAGTCTATCATTTCATTTGTATAGTGTTTTACCTTTTAAAACTGTTTCATTTTATGCCTTTTTCGCTCCCCCCGGGTCATTAGTTGCTGAATGCTATTTCATTGCTCTTGGAAATGGCAACATGTTTAATTATCATCCAGATAATTAAACATTTCAAATACTAAGAGTACCATAAGCACACATTTTGCAGTTTATTAGCTTTATTTTAGAGAATTATGCTCAATGTGAGGGACTGGTGAAAATATATTTGACAGCATACCTTCTTTTGTCTGCAAAATGAACTCTACCAATTAGGCTGAAATGTCAGAGCATGGACACCTACTGGGAATAGAATGTGCTGCATTTACAGTTTACAACTTGTAGCTGCTTAGATGATTACAAATAAGCAAACTAGTTCAGTTGCACCACACTTCCTTGAGGTAGTGACATTCAAAGACAGCGCTGAACTGCAGTTCAAGAAAATGCTTTGTTTGTGGCTGTTTTATCACCTTGACAGATCAGTTTACTTGGCATCTTGATGCCATTTGGAAAACAGGGTTAATGTGCATGTTTTCTCTCATGTTCATTTACCTCGTGACTTTTAAAATTTATTTTATTTTCAAAGCTATCACTTCATTCATTGTGCTGGCTGCAATGAGATCTTTGCTTTATCTGACTGAATACTTTCCACAGCTAAGTAGTTTGCAATTAGAATTTAGTACAATGAAGATTATGTTAGAGAAGAAATTTTTATTGACTGACAAATTTTCTTACTGATATAATTTTTTGTGGTCCTGTGGTCAGATGCACACACATGCTTGAAAATAAAGAGCAGCTGCTCTGCTTTCAGCTGTTAGCATGACCAACATTTCTTTGTGTCTGTCTGTGCAGAGTCTACTCTTCTTCACTTGATGCTTACTGGGCTGGGGAATGTAGGGGGAGTGCAGCAGTCGTACTGCATAGAAATCAGTGGAGACCAATTTATTTCTGAACTTAATTTTTTTTTTATGGCTGTCTTAGCACTTGTCTCTTATTCTCTCAATAGCCATAATTAAGGATCATGCTATTTGAACACGTTCCTTTTTTGTGTGTGTGTGCCACTTCACCTCTAAGACTTCTTAGGTCGCCATTACCAAGTTTTCCTTTACTGTTGCTCAGCTTTTTGGTTTTTTTAAGCACAACAGTACCCACCTTCTAACCCCATCGATTCCTTCCCTTCAACCATGAAACACAATTTAAAGCTTAGAAGCAAAAGTACATGTGCTTCTTTCTAAACAGTGGATGAGGGAACGTATAATATGCTGTAGAAATTATTCAGGTTGGGTAATATGCTTTTAGAAGTCTCACAGATTATGGAGTGATGACTATAGCATGAGAACCTTATCCTGGTCTCATCTTGTAGCTGGTGCAGTGTTGTGTTTTGGCTTTAGTCTGAGAACCATGCTGGTAACACACCAATGTTTTAGCTGTTGCTGAGTGGCGCTTACTCCGATCTAGAACTTTTCAGTGTGTCATGCTCTACCAGTGAGGAGGGACATGAGAAGCTCAGAGGAAGCAGAGACAGGACACCTGACCCAAACTAGCCAAAGGGGTGTTCCATGCCACAGTACATCATGCCTAATACATAAAATGTGGGGAGTCACCCAGAAGGGGCCAATTGTTGTGTGCATCAGGCTCGTGAGCAATTGTATTGTGTGTCACTTGGTTTTCTTGGGTTGTATTCCTCTCTCTTTTAATGTTATCTCCCTTTTCATTACAATGATGATAATGTATTTTACTTTATTTTAATTGTTAAACTGTTCTTATCTCAACTGGTGGGATCTATCATAGAAACATGGAATCATAGAATAGTTAGGGCTGGAAAGGACCTTAAGATCATCAAGTTCCAACCCCCCTGCCATAAGCAGGGACACCTCACACTAAACCATGCCACGCAAAGCTTCGTCCAACCTGGCCTTGAACAAGTGCCAGGGATGGAGCACTCCCAGCTTCCTTTGACAACCCATTCCAGTGCCTCACCAATCTCACAGTGAAGAATTTCTTCCTTATATCCAATCTAAACCTCCCCTGTTTAAGTTTCAACCTGTTACCACTTGTCCGGTCACTACAGTCCCTAATGAAGAGTCCCTCCCCAGCATCCCTTTAGGCCCACTTCAGATAACTGGAAGGCTGCTATGAGGTCTCCAAGCAGCCTTCTCTTCTCCAGGCTAAACAATTATAGCTTAATTTTAGAAGTATTACAAAACAGATTTCTAATTAAAATCTTTTCAGCATGCATTTGTAAAGGTGGGGTTTTTGTTTTGAAACACCTTTCAAAATTATACTGTCACTTAGAAGGAAATATATAAAAGCTATGCTTAGCATTGATAGAAGTACTATAATCTTGTTTACTTACCACCCACAAGTGGGCTTGGGGTTTCATTTGATTTATCTGATACAACATTACATCAAGAAAAAGTGAAGAGGAAAGTTGTGTTGTTTTTTCTATATGCACTGTAACTTCTAATCCAAATAAATACCTGTAACTAGCCATCATGGGAAAGTATTTGCTGTTGTCTTACTTAATGCAATTTGACTTTGCATAACATAGGCAGTGGTGCTCTGAATACTCTTATTTCTTCTTAAATTTCTAATAAATTTAGGTTCAAAATTACGTAAAGTTATTAGGTATAACTGAGAAATTCCATTTCATAAAAAAAGAAGCAGTGAAAAAACAGTATTTTTTTTTTTCCTGCCTTTGGACTTTGCTCAGATTTTAGTAGTAATGTGTCAGATTTGCTATGTTAAAATCCAGTTAATAGCTCTAATTTATTGACACTGAAAGCAGATTTATAACATAGATCCTTTAGGAACTTCTTTTCTACTCACATTGTTAAGTCTAATATATCAGCATTGGATAATTGGAGAACAGGTGAATTTTTTCCATTGTAACAAATTAGAACATTCCTTCACTTTCTGCATTATTTCTGAACATCAGAAGTGTAGCCAGCAGGTTGGGGGAGGTGGGCTGGCACACCTGGAATACTAGGATAGGAAAATAACAGAAAGTGAGTTACAGAGAAGTACCACTAAAATAAAAGGTCAGTGTATAGAACGTACAAGAAAAGATTGAAGGAACTGACTTTTGTTCCACTGATGAAAGCAAAGGCTATTAAGGAGCCAAACTGCAGTGTTCCCTTACGTTACTAGGCATTGCAGAGAAGGAGATGTGATATTTTGCAGAGATGCACCAGAAAAGGACAAGGAGCAGCAGTCACAAGGTGCAGCAGAAGAGACTGCAGTTGGACACAAGGAATGAATTTTCCTCCACCGGAGTGGTTTCATGCTGACACAGGCTGCAAAGAGGCTGTGGAACCTCCATC
>JBCJKH010037361.1:0-11301 GCA_039877255.1 Loriculus beryllinus | reverse complement strand
CTTCTAAGTACAACATGTGTGTGAAGGCTCATGCAGTAAGACACTGACACGGCTGCACTTTCTTTTTTTGCAGCTGTTACTAATGTGTGTTCTTTCATACACCTTTTTGTAATATAGTTTGATTATTTTAAAGCTGTATACAAGGAATACCAAAAAATTACACAGTTGTATTTATTGCTTTTTTCAGCCTGTGCCACCTACCTTAGTTGATATATTTCTGTATAGATATTTCCATGTTGCCTTAAGGAAAATCATGTGGTTAAACATAATATAATAATGCATATGGATAAGGAAATTGAATTAAATTTGTTACTGATATCTCAAAGATAGTATTGCTTTACTTTGGAATACTTCATTTTGCTCTCTTTCTGTAAGATAGCTTTTGTGCATATAATTTTCTATAAAAAATAATAGACAAGAATATCCTTCAAATTCTTTAACTTGAAAGTTTCATCTGGCAGTTAGAGAAAAATAAAATTAATAAAAAATGTATTTTGACATTTAAAAGAGAATTATTTGCCTTAAAATGCATAAAACATGCAGACGCTTAAATTGCTTGAGTCTGCACATTTTGGAGCATTACTCTGACTGACGTTTATTAGCTAAGTTAAAGCATGTGTGGCAGTTTTCTGTGTAGCAAGCTTCACCTTTGTTTCATAAGCTAAATTGTATTAGGAGAACTAGCCTTCCAACTCTAAGAATGCTACAGAATTATTTTTGGTTTTATCAGCATGTCTTTCCCAATCCTATTGTCATCTTGGATGTCAGACCAGACACGACCAAGTCTGTTTCCCTGTGACTTTTCATCTTTTGGACTTGCGAAGTCACTACCCACCTGGTTGATCCCTAATTTGTTGGGTTTGGTTTTGTTTTGGTTTGGGTTTTTTTTCTTTTTTGTAGTGTTCTTGGAGCATCTGTAAATCAGTTTCTTCGTAGCAGTCAATAACCTCTGGATTTGTATTGGTGGTACTGCTCTGTGTATGCTGAGAATTAACAGATTGCATCTTCTGTAGCTGTTGGCCCTCAGGCCTTTCACTTTGTCTGAAAGATCCTTCTGCTCCCTTGACAGTTACACACTGACAGAGCAAATCTCAGCAGTGGTGAAGCCAGCATTTGCTTACCAGAACACTTCTCCCCCATCCTCTTCTATGCCAGCATCAACTGAAGTCCTTACAGAAGAGGACAGCATTTTCTATTAAATGTGTCCTATATTTAAAAATAAAACAGAGGAGAGAGCAAGAGAGGTCTTGAAATGCTCACTGCTATGTTAGATTTTTTTAGGAATGAACTAATTGATAGACTTTGCCATCACATAGCAATCATCCCTCAGCTGCTTCTCTGCCACACAGTTCAGCTCATGTTTTCAGGCAAGGTGACAGATTGTGTTTTCCTCCTCCATGAGGTCACTAACCAGAGGAGGCAATTCCTGGCTTCCAGGGTTCTTCAGGGAAGGATGTGTATGGTACAAACTCACATGGGCTGAGGGGACCAGAAGAGATGAAGGTGTTGAGACCCAGATTTAGCAGCTAAGATCATCTGTGCGGGAAACTGGGGAAGAGATCAAAGCACTGCATTCATGACATGAGAACTAGCCTGTCCTTGCAAATCCTTACTGCTGTTGTGCTGTTGAGAGTCTAAAGTTCACTGCTGTAACTGAATGGCAGGAGGAGACAAAGAGCAGCTCATCTTTGAAAGCTGGGGTCAGGAAACAGCATGTGGCAGTGAGGAGTAGTATGTTTTCTAATCTGCCTTTTGTATGGAAGTTGTCTGAGGCATAAAGGGAAGAACCAACATGAACAGTTCCTGACAAAGTCATGGTGAAATACGTGTTTCTTGCTTAGCTGTTTATGAATTATCAAAAAAAAAAAAAAAAAAAAAGAAAAGAGAAAAGCAGATCAATATTCTCTGCTGCATTGAAGGACATGAGAAAGATCTAGCTTTGTTTGGACTTCATTGGTGTCGAATTGAAAACTTGAGATCCCTAACTGCTTCCAGCAATTGCTTGCAAATTTTCATCACCATTCATAGGTGTTGATGGCAATGTTTTCTTTAAAAAGGTTTGAACGAAATAGAGAAATCTTTGTTTTGAGATTTAAAACCATGTATCTGCACACCAGCACATAAATGTGTGGAGATATATATACTGATTTCAAGAATAATATTCTGTTACCTTTGTAAAGAAAATAATGTTTCAGCTTACTGAAAAATTTCTGTACGTTATAATATATTTAATAACTAATCAGATAGTTAGAACTGTTTTCTCTCCCCAGTGCATTATGATAGATTTGAAGGGAAAAATAGTCCATACCTGCAGTAATTTATGAATTTGGAAAAACAGACAAAGGAGGTCAATGTTCCTGCCAGGTATCATTTGCAAAGAAATGGCCGCTTATTTTCAATGCATTTTTCCAAATTGTCATTGCTGCATCATAGTCACGTCTTGGTCTCAGTCGGTCATGGGAGAGGGATACATAAATTACACCAGCAACCTGAGTTCACCTTACTATTTAGAAACCCCTGCATCATAAGGAGAAGGTATGATGAGAGAAAGAACTACTTATTCTTAACAGTTGTGTCAGAGGATTACATTAGGAGCAAAAATAAAACAAAAAAATAAATAAATCTAGATTTCTAGATTATAAATAAATGCAGTTTGAAAGTTAAAGATGGTAAGGGAAAGAACTTACGTTTTTATTATTCTTTTATTATTATTTATTTCATCATTTTTAAGTCTATGGGGAGGTTTTTTTGAGAAGACCTAAAAGAACTGCTACGGATAGAAAATTATGCTTGTGGCATGAGTGAGTGTTTGGATATCCCAGTCATTGATATCAAAGAGATTGGATTTCCTTGTGTCAAGATCACTTCTGATTTCTGCTGGGGCCAAGACTGCTTGTGCTTTCTCTTCCCCCCCCCCCATCCCCATTGGTGCAATAATTTGCCTTCTAAGTGTTCTGCTTTTAATCTTTCCTAGAAGTATCGGTCACTTCTTTCATGTTCCCAACTGGCATTGTCAGGACTGAACCAGTCTTTGGGTCTGTGGTCAGACAGTCAAACTGTTATTAAGGGTAGAGTCAGGTATTCCATTGGTGGTATCTAGTGGCTTGTGAAAGCTTACTGAAAGGCACCTACCTGCTTCTGTCTGAAGGGTAAATAGGTCTAGTCAGGCTAGCAGAGTTTTTCGATTGTTGCTATTGCAAGTAATTTCAGTTTTCCAACCACACGCTTAATGATGTTTTCCTCGCGAGTGGTGTTTAGTGATCTCCTCGAAACCAAGCTCCCACTGAGGCATAGGCAGTGAAACCTGACCTTGAAATGATAATGCAAGCCATGCTCAAAATTAATTGCTGGTAGCATTCTCTCTGCTGTTTGATTTTTAACGAATAAAAGGTGACTGCAGGTTTTCAGGTTTTTATAGATATGATGCAAATTTGCTCTTTTTATTTGAAATTGATAGCTCAGTTGCTCTTTACTGCAGATTACTGAAAATATGTTTTAAGAGCTATTTTGATTTTTAAAGTTTCATTATAAAATAAAAAGGAAATACAGTGCCTTAATGGCATTTAGAAACTTCATCAGTTTAGTATTATACTTTCAAAGCACACAAGCGTAATACCAATTTTGCATTACTTTAAATTTAATTTAACGGTGTTGTTAGAAAAAATATGCAAGTCTAATTTATGTTGACAAAGGAAATACAAAAGTATTTTTTAATAAGCAAGGCACTAATACAGGACACAAGGAATCAATTTCATATTATACTTTTCTGTAATTAAGTAAAAGTGCGAACTTCAAGCTATTTCTTATGACAGCCTATAAGGGTATGTTTTTTCACACTCTTTCAGTTAGTGTTTAAGTTTAAAAACATGTTTAAAAATGTTTGCTATCAAGTATGTTAATGTAATTGGCACTAAAATCATTTGGCTTTCTATATTTTATTATTAAGTAGAAGGAATTCTGTATACATTTCTTTCCTTGTTGCTGTAATTTTAATTACAATATTGGGAGTATCCCACATTTTAAGTATTACTCAACTATACTTGGTCCTAAGTGGGATGCTAGATAAAACCATCTGCACTTTGTTTTATCCTATATTCCTCTAAAGCATTTATGTTAGCACACAGTCTTTTCCTTTTACTCAACATTTCTTGCCTTCTTATATTTTTTTTTCTTTTGAGAGTAGTTATATTCACTTCATATATTTATTTTCCAGCTTTTAGAAGGAAATATGTCTTTGGGAAGGTCTTATCCCAAACTCCCAATCCTTTGTCCCCTTTTTCTGGAAGATGAAAGTTAAGATAAAGACAGTTTTGTGATGAATGAGTTGGTGGTTTTGCTGGGACATTGTATTTTTGGTTTTTTGTATTTTCAAAAGAACAACACAAAGCAGAAGATGCAAGTCTGCTGTACTTTATTTTCTCCCTTTCAGCCATTTTTCCCTAGAGCTGATGGAAATTAATTTGGATGCACTTTGCCACTTCACATCAACTGTCTAGCCCTCAGGTATTCACTTTCCACCTTTTTGTCATATCAGGATTTCAATTTCCAGTTAAGTATCTGATTCTGAACCTGGAAATTGAAATACAGGTGTGGATATGGACTGCTGTGAAACAAATGAAGGCTGTAGTTCTGTCCTACCAGTATCAGTGTCTACTTTTATTCCCCGTGTATTCTTCTCTGTATCGTCTCCCACAAAGAGTCTTAGGAATACCTATAATTTTATGGTTGGTCTTTTCTTTTTTCTGTATGGTTTTTTGTTCTCTAGTGATAAGGCAGAAAAAAACCAACAAAATACTGCAAGAAGATAGGAGGCCAACCTTTTCATTTCTTGTTTAATAAACTTCTGTTGCAAAAGAAACAAGGAAATGACCATATTCAAATTAAAATAGTCAACAATAATTGACTGTTATGGTTCATTATTCAGTTAGAGTATCTTAAGTTGTGCCTGATTTCTGAATTATGTGTTCATCACTTCTTTAAAATAATGAGAAGAGGCGTCTCAAGGTGCAACTTCCTGAGTTTTCGGTAACATTTTTCTTATTTTTGTCTTTTGCTTTAAGAATCAATAGAATGAAACCACATGATTAGCTTAAAATCTGACATAAGCCTGTCAGACACTTTATGCTCTGTAATGGCAACAGAATTCTTGGTATAACCAAAGCTAATGGGGATAACCTCAGTGCAGAACAGTGCCATCAGGTATGACCTGTTAGTTTGAAATTTTATTTGGAAATACCATTATATTTGGACTAGCCAGAAGACTTAGTATTTAGAGAATATTGCATTCCTTGGGTAGAATGTTCAGATTTATTATTAATATTAAAAAATGTGCAGCATTTCAGCTTTTGGCGTGCAAACCTTGGGTCAGGAAATTGCATGCATTCTCAAAACATAAAAACTACACCACTAGGATTATTCTTGAAAGGTATTATCCTAGGTTTCGTGTTAGGAAAAAGATACTCTATAATGGTATGGATTTCATTTCTGTGTTGTTTTCATATATATGCAATGAAGAAATTTGCTTCAGTATGCTTCTGAAAAACCATTGGCTCTACTACTTATAATTGTAAAATTCCCGTATCAGGTTGATAAGTTCCAAAACCTCATTTGCCGTCTTTCTAAATTACTTAGTTCAGGCAGTTGGAAGAAAATTATAAAGATAACTAGTTTGTTTTTCCTAAAGTTCCTATTGCCACAGTGCAATTTCCACAGAAAATAAGGGCTGAAACAAGGATATAGAATAACATCGAAGTTCAGTTATCTCAAGGAAATAACAATGCAGATTGATTGAAAGAGAACAGGTTGAATTACTGCAAATGTGATATAGGTAATAAATGAGCGCTGTCATTTCCTGTGTTAGAATCCTAACTTTTGAAAGACAAAACTTCCTTCGAAAAATAACAAGTTAAAAAAAAAAAAAAACCCACAAAAAAAAAGAACAAACCTATGAGTCATATTCTCAAGTATCATAAAAATAGTTGGAATAATCAACTTACCAGTACCAATAACAAGTAATAATATTTGATGCCTAAAAAGGGCAGAAAATCAGCAATGAAGTACTGTACAAAATTATCATACCAATGTATCTGGTGGGTGAGAATTTAAATACTCTAATATTTTGTGCTTTTTAATAAAAAAAAAATTCTTTCTATTTTTTCCATTTCCAATCCCAAAGAGCTAGAATGCTTGCAAAGTTTTATAACAGCAATGTGACCTATGATCCACAGAAAATGGTCCCAGAGTTCTATAATGCAAGAAGTATTGTGGGATTTCCCGTATAAGTGCTTGAGACAGCCAAACTTAGAACAGCCCTCAGTTCAGGAGCCCCTGAAGTGTGATTTCTTTTTCAGAAGTGTGGAGGTACATCAGTTGTATAGACATAATTAGAATTATGTGTCTTAAGACTTCTGCAAATGCCATTGCATTCCTGTATGTGTTTTTATTTCATAATATTTTACCAAGTACTGGTGAGCTCTTTCCTTAAAACCAAACAAGGTTTTGCATTACATAACATTCTTCCAATAATTTTACCTTATTGTGTTGCTGTATGCTGACTGCAAACTTTGCTTTACATATAGGTAACACATAAAGTATTATTGTCCTTCAACTTCTTACCATTGCATCTATCATGAATGATACCACCTTGCCTTCCTCAGCCTTCCTTTCAGACAGGAGAGCGAAAAAGATCACACAAGGCCTCTTTGCCTACTTCTGTGCAAAGCCAGTCATGCATATTAACTGAAATCCCCCCATTGGCTATTTAATCCGAGCTGCTTGACTTTTTCTCTAAAGAAAATGAGATCTGCTCATTCTATTGGTGGAGATTTTGGGGAAAAGAGCTGCTGGCTGACAGACATAAATTAACTAACTGCTGGAGCAGTAGTACATGCAGGGCAGTGCCAAGGTTTTGATTCTCTCTTTCCTTACTTTGAACATGTATCTGCAAAAGTATATCCTGGCTAGGTCATGAAATGTGAAATTTCATGATAAAATTACCTGTGATGAAACTGCCTGGAGAGAACTGTACAGGCCAACTGGAACAAATGCTGAAACTGAAATAATAAGTCCAGGTTCTAATTTACAGCTTTGTGCTGAATCCACCAATAAAATAGTAATATTAATGTTAATATAAAGCATTAGGTCAAATTCTTTTGTTACTTTTAACTACCATGTTAACATTTTTGACGTTAATGGTGATAATAAGCCTCCTGCATTAAGGTAAGTGTGAGTTTTCCCAAGGGAGCTGTAGTCTTGACATGAGCTGCCAAAACTAGAAGGTTGTTTGGCTGGGTAAAGAAATGTCATGTTTGTGTAACAGGATCTGATATGTAAGCTGTAGACATCAAGCTCATATCAACACGTCTGATTTAGCCTGTAAACCAGCTACTGCCCCCCAAACTATTCCAAGTTAATTATTGTCTGTAATTTTTTCTACTGCGAGTTTAAAAATAATGAATGTACAGTGCTTAGAAACAATTAACTGTGTAATACTGAGATTTACAACTTTAATTTCTGCAGCATGTGGGAGATAATTTGGCTTTTTCTTGGGTTGAATTATTTGTGACACAAAGGACTATAACAGTACTAATTTTCTTGAAATGTGGTTGAATTTATCACAGCCAGCACAAGCTTGTATACATTTTCTTTCCTTTCTGATTTCACCAATGCAAAAGAAGAGAAAAATTAATTTTCCCCTTCTGTTCTTGCGGTTCTCCTCTCCTCAACTCATATGAAAAGTTGTCTTTTGGAGCATGTTCTGAGTTGACATTAGTAATGCTACTACTGTGTGTTCCGGTTTTAGATACATTATACTTAAACAGTGAGGCTGGTTGGGTGTCTCGTGGGGGGAGGGAGGTTGTTTATTTTATTTAACCATAAGAGAAACTATACAAGCATTTTTCTGGTAGGAGTCACATGAAAAAAGAGTGTTGATAAAAACCAGGCTCCTTGGTGTCCATCTGAGCAGCCTGTGACAGTTACTGTTGTTCAACCATCTAACCTACTTCCCCTTCTAACTGTAGACGTTAACCTTACAAGCCCAAAGTACTTAGAAGTTAATGACCTGTTATACAAGTCTAAGCATTCATGGCAATGGGATATTAAGTTATTAAATGTATTTTGCTGCGTAACTAAATCTGAAGTTGTGCTCATAAATAATCGCTTAATTAGTTAGTTTAAATTGAGTGCATCTATTTTTCTGTCTTCGTAGAGTAGGAGTAGTATTAAAATGCGAGTCTGGTAAATATCAGCATAAATCTCTTGGCTTTCCTGAGATAGTGAGAGAAGTGCAGATCATCAGGGTTTTTTTCCCTTGAAAATAGAAATTTCAAAATTAACAGATTAAGGAAGATAGATCTAGTGACAGTGTGTTCTGTCAAGACCCTTGTCCCTGTCAAGCCTCGCTAAATTTCATTTTACATTTTTAAATCTTTGAAGAGTTAAATTTGGGTTGAAGCTAATGTTACTGACAAGAGGAAAATAGAAGCAATTGGTTTGCACTAAACAAGTTTGAATGGTTGTTAATGTGAATGACTTTCAGGCAGTGAATGTCAGAGAATAGTAGATTACTTTCTTTACCTCGGGCATTTTAAACCATCTCCTGTGGTAGGCCTGACAATATTCTTTTTTTCCTCTCTTGAACACGGGAAGCAACGTAATTGGAGTCTAGTAATTTCAGCCTGTGGCTGATGAAGATAAATCATAACGAGCTACTGGAACACATACTGACAATCCACATAGGGCTACTAGAACATGAACTCTCACTAATGCATTATTCAAATTTTGTTTCCTTCTGATTCGTATTCTAGAAGGCCCCTGAAACTGTTAATTATTAAGCCAAACGCCATTTGTTATTCTGCAGAAGTTTCATGCCAGAAAACAGTTGCTTCAAAACGCCTTCGCTTTGTTTCCAGGATTTGGTCACCCAAGAAACTGTGCTGCTCGTTTACAAGTGTGAGGCGGGTGTGGAGGTTCGGCTTATTTGTCTTCAGGGAGCATAAGCTCATTTTATTGCTTCTGAGCAAAGTTGCCTTCTATCCAAAACAGGCAACTGGTCCTCCTCACAGATGGTCACATTGATCCGTCCTGACATTTCTGTCCATTAAGGTTGGCCGGTTGGCTGCAGAAACTCGTCTCAGGCCATTCAGCTTAAAGGCTAGCCTTGTTGTCTCACTGGGCTTCAGCTGGATTTACCTAGTCTCTTGGGATTAATACATGACTCAAGAGAAAGAATGTGAAACTGGTCATAGGCTGGAGTGTGTCGATGCAGTTTTAGGTTGTGTTATGCTTCTAGGGAATTGCATCCTTTGTGACTTTGCACCTTTTTAACCCTTCCTGGGAGAGAATGCTTTCCTAGCCTTGATCCTCATGGCTCATCTGGGCAGTCTTCAATAGGAGGACAACTATATGTGATGGCTCTGGCTCTCAGAAGGAAAAGCAAATACATCTCAAATATTTTCTGCATGAAAACTCTCCATCCTTTTGTTTCAGCTAGTTAAAGCAGACACCAGTAGCAGTGCCACATTGGTGGGTCAGGGGAGGGCAGGAGGGATCAGTGAGAATGTCACTTTTTCTTTGGCTACTCAATTTCTTGTCCTTGAATTTAAGCAATGGTGTAGTTTGCATCCTACAGCAAATTACCCAGAAGGCAGACTGACTTATTTCTGTGGTCTCAATTACACTCATAGTAAGGCTTGATGAAATTGTTTATGCAAATACTGTATTAACTGAAAGACACAGCACTGTATTGATCAAAGCTGTTTTCTTGTTTTGATGCAATTCATCCAGTAGTTTTAGCTGAGGAGGAATATTGGGAGACTAAATATTTTATTTCAGGGATTTCAAAATGAAATGTCTCCTTCTTTGATTTTGACACTATGTTTTGTTTTGAAATTGAGCTAAGCTAAATTTTTATAAGGATAAAAAAAACCTACCTGGCAACAATTATATTGAGACATCCAGAGAAAAATTTTTACTTCAATTTTACTGAAACTAATTTTTCCCTTTCCCCCCCCCCCCCATATTTTTTTCTTCTGTCTTTTGAACTGAAAATACCTCACAGCTCTGTATGTGAGCATTCCTTAGGGTTGTACAGAGATTTGTTTCATTTTACATCTCAGTACCTTGTTTCCATCACCTGTTTCACAGCCAGGGATTGGTTCACTGCCACTGCTAATTTTCAGAGGACCTGGAAACACAAAGGAGGAGAATGAACTTTTCTCTAGGGGGAAGCCTTCTCCTCTGATTCAGGACCATGCCTCTCCATGTTTCTGATTGAAGATTTAACCAGCCACATGCTATGAAAAATCTTATATATATCTAAAAAGGCTATTTATGTTTCTGCTGTCTTCCCTGCCAAATTCAGCATTTCACTTGGGCCTGGGTAATTTTGCCATGAGCCCTGCAAGGTTTATTCTCCCCAGGGAACCATGGGCTGCTGAGCAGCTCTCCCATTTGGTCAGTCCCTCTCCAACAAGTTTTGTGGCTGGGAAGTTGTGATTAGGTGTTGAAATCTTGAGCTTGCCTGCGGAACTGCACTGTTTGCTTGTGCTGTTGCCATGTGCTTTAGGGGACTGTTTGTACCTGTGTGAACCTGGATTTCAGGGCTGACTATGGGAAAAAGGAGACTGAGGGACAGCAGGAGGGGGAATTTAGGGTGTTGTAAAGCTTAAGGGGTTTTTCATCAGCAGAGGTCATGTACCTAGGGAAAAGAAGCATTCAGCCTGGGCATTTGAAATGTTAGCCAGATAGATCATTTTCCTCATAGCTCCGTTTGTAAACATTATTGCAGTTGCAGAGATTGCATGCTGGTTTAACTCAGTGGAGATGCTCCATCAGTGGTCTGTGACCACCAAAACAGTGGTCAACAGGTAAAGTCGGTGCTTCCATGTAGATCTGCTGTCACTTTCTGGCTGATAATTAATTGGTACATTAATCTGACATGCCTCTGAGGATATTTTATTACTCCAGTATGGATAGCCTGGCAAGTAAGATAAGGGACTCTGACCAAAAGGAAATTTGGTTTTAACATTTGCAGCTTTTCTCTGTAGATATCTTAAGACCATCTGGGTAATGATTATGATTTTATAGCCCTGTTGGTCGAATCATGTTATTTGAAGTCTTAGAACTTTAAATTGTTGTGAAGGACTGCTGCTTAATAGGAAAAAGCCATAGCTTTATGTGCAAGTATTTTAACAGCTGCTGAAAGAAAGGTCCTGTGAACCAAGAACAGTGAAAGCCCATTTTCAAAGTGGTAGCCATCAGAAAGGAAATATATGTCATGAATCTTAAATCTGCTTTCAC
>JBCJKH010037360.1:0-12317 GCA_039877255.1 Loriculus beryllinus | reverse complement strand
GAACACTGCCAGGGATGGGGCAGCCACAGCTTCTCTGGGCAACCTGTGCCAGGGCCTCACCACCCTCACAGGAAAGAGCTTCTGCCTAATATCTAATCTAAATCTTCCCTCCTGGGAGACTCCTGAAGGACTCATTTGCAGATGGCAAGCCATGGTGCTGCTGCTC
The DNA here is from genome assembly GCA_039877255.1 of Loriculus beryllinus. Classification (NCBI taxonomy): domain Eukaryota; kingdom Metazoa; phylum Chordata; class Aves; order Psittaciformes; family Psittacidae; genus Loriculus; species Loriculus beryllinus. The sequence goes on along the minus strand of JBCJKH010037360.1, from coordinate 12,151 downwards.
TCATTCACAGACCTCAATGAGCTGCTTACAACCAGAGAACTTGAGATAGGATCTGTTTCTTCTGGGTACTCCCATCCCTCTGCTGCTGCAAAGATCAGCATGGAGCTAATGAAGGGTGATGGAACACGGTCTGGCAGCTGGAGGGAAGCGTGCAGTCCCTGTCTCGGCTTCTTCACCGATGGCAGGTCCACTGGCTGCCTTCATGAGGAAGCTGGCAGTGCAGCCGCTCTGGCAGCCTGGCCAAGGTGGGTCCCCTTGGCTTCCTCAAAGGGTGTAGCTGGGCAGCTGCCGGGCTGCGGGCGGTAGGGAAACAAGTTAATTTTGCTCACAAAAGCTTCAGTAGCTCATTACAGAAAAGGAGCCTTAAAAATATTGCTAAAATATGAATGTTTTGCAGGGGTTGCCACAGAAACATGTAGAGCATATAATCCAAAATAGGATGTCTAGACAAACTCCTACTGTCTGACCTTTTATGTATTTCCTAATCCAGCCAATCTTGCCAAGCAAATTGGTGACTAAGCAGCAATTCACTTTACACGGTGTCGTAAAGGCCTGACAAGGCCCAGGTCACGGTTATAAATTTCAGTCTGGCTACTTCAGCAACTCTCGGCTTCCTTTACCAGCACGGCTCCCGTGTGGTTTCTGGGCTGTGATGTGTGCTCTGGATCATCGTGAAGTAATTTGGGGGCTGTAAAATCCAAAAGCCACAGCTCCGCTGCGAAACAGAGAGCACTTTCATCCAGCAGGACCCCAGAGTTTACATAAAGCCGCTAAAAAGGGAGGCTGGAGAGAGTCTTGGGAGAAAGTGAAATGAAAGGCAGCGGTACTGGGGCCTGCAGCAGCTGCCTCCTTCCCCCAGCACCCACCGCCCGGAGCTAGTGGCACTGGCACGTGCTAGTCGTGGCAAGACACTAAAGGTCTTTCTGCTCATGGTTCCCCTTTCCTCTTCCCTGCAGGAGCCCCTTTGCTTTCCTCTATTTTCCAGAAGTAGCCCTGCACAAAAAGGTAGCCAGCTCCAACCCTCCCATTGTGGCAGAACGTTCATCAGATGCCCTTCAGTGATGTGTCATTTATTGTTGTGTGGTCAGATTCCTAGTGGATCTGAAAAATGGCTTTAAAAGCAGGGAAGGAGGGAAGGGAACGTTTACTCAGTGCTCAGTAATCTTTAAGAAGCTATGTGTATCTAAGTGTATTCATATATGTATATATGACAGTGCAACATTAACGATTGGACTCGATCTTGAAGGTCTTTTCCAACCTTCATAGAACCATAAAATAGTTACTGTTAGAAAGGACCTTAAGATCATCTAGTTCCAACCCCCCTGCCATGGGCAGGAACACCTCCCACTAAACTATGTCACCTTAATGATTCTATGATCCTATATATGCATACACACATGCATTTATATACATACTAATGTAGAGATGCACAAGCTCATAAAGGTGAATAGATTTTACAGCAAAAAGAAACCAAAACAGTAACTTCTTTCTTTTTTTTATACTTTGTTCCACATTGCCCATTCTTCTCTCCTCCACAGAGGGAGATTTGGGACTGTGCTTACGTTGAAGGTAGGAGCGCTGCTCTGGTCAGGGTAGAAAACCAGTTTCAGTGCTTTTCAGTTAAGTTGGTTCCAGGTACATGTTCTGGTAAGCTTAAGAAAATCTTGTACACACTTCAGGGACAGAGCTGAGCAACACGTGTTACTGCACAGAAAGAAAGTGAGAAAGAGAAAAGAGACCTATTGTCAGAAAGAAATGGGAGGGAGGACCCAGAACGGGTAAGGAAAAGAAGTGAAACTAATTACAATTTGATCACACATTAAAAGAATCATGTGCTGTACAATATTATATAGTGGTAATTATACACTTAGTATGAAACAGTGGTAAGAATTAATGACTTAATATCTGGCCACTCCATATAGCTTGTTATAGAGAGGTGTTGGATTTTATATATATTTTCTGTGAAGTTTAATTTTCCATGTGGTGTTTGGTCAGGAAATGGAGAGCCCCTCAGGTGGAGTGCCAGGAGAAACCCTTCCGAGGAGGACGTGTGCTGAGAAGTGCGAAGGGAAGATCCCAGGGGTGAACGTTTCATCTTCTGAGCCACTGGCTTTGTTTTATGCACAAGATGTCGCTTTTACCACAGAGGTTTCATTCTTAAGAAAGATTCCAAAAAAAAATGGTGAAGAAAAAGATTTCTGTGATGAATGGACATTAATCCATACAAGCACGAAAGAAATTAATGGCTTGTGATCAATTAGAGATTAATAGGAAAATTGTGAGGAAAAGCACTACACTGAATCCATGTCCTGCATCACTGGTAAACAGCTGCTCCTTTCATCTGGAGGTTCAGAAGTTTCTTCTTCAAAGGGCCATTACTGTTGCTTCTGCAGCGCAGACCATCAGGTAGAGCCCTGGCATCAGAAGACCCAGCTCTTAATCTTCTTGGTGCCCTGGGGCAGTGTGCCTGCGAGTGACTGCTTTACCCCTCTGTGGCATTTCCTCACGCACCTGATCTTTCTCTGCCTGATTTCCTTGGGCAGCATCTCTTACTCCATATTTGTGTGGAGCCTTGCACAGCAAGATCCTAATGCAGAGGCTGCTAGGTGTAACCACAAACAAATGATTAAGCCACCACAGCAGTTAAAATCTGACAAATTTCCCAGATCCTCAAGAATTGATGGGAACAGTTAGGCACCACATGTTTTGTGTGTATAGCAGGCAGCTCCTCTTTGGATATAAATGTACAAAAAAAAAAGACATCAGTCGTGCAGCCTGGGTTATGTGGTCCACATTGGAACCAGAGGGAAGATAATGAGGGGGACAAGGAGGTCACAGAGGTCTAGAAGGGAGAGGTAATCAGCGCTGAAAGATTTCCAGAAGTATATACACTAATAAAAGAGAGGTGTAGAAACTTCAGCAGTCCTACATGAAAGAACATCTAGAAGTCTCTAAACTTAATGACAATAACACTAAGACTAAACCTTAGCCCTGCTGTGAACCTAACCCTAAAGCTAACTGTAACCCTAAACCCTAACCCTAGCATAAAACCTTAAATCTTATTACCCAAACCCTAACCCTAACACTAATCCTAAACTCTAAACTCAAACCCTAACTCTAACCAACATGAAAGAAATTCTAATGTCTAATCTTAACCCTAAACCTAACCCTAACCTTAATGACTATAACCCTAAGCCTAGCTCTAAACCCTCACCCTAATGACCCTAACTCTAACCCCAAGACTAACCCTAATCCTATGTGAAAGCATACCTGTAAGTGTCTAACCGTAACCTTAATCCCTAACACTAACTGGCATAAGACTGGATCAAACTTCTCACATTTGAAGTCATACTTTTCAGGTTTTTTCACAGTAATTTCCTGAGGCCATTTTGCATGTCAGACTGTGTCATGGTTCCTCCTTTCTGCTTGAATGAAAAAGATGTGTGTGTGGTATAGTCCCGTGCTAAAGCATCAGTTTAGCTTTGTGAAACAGTTGTGCTCTTTGGGCTGCATATACCTGGCTTAGTCCCTGCTGTTGGTGTACCTGGCAGTCCCTGAGATGTACTCAGGGAGGTCATTTTAGCTATCAACTGCAAACAGCTCACTGCCTGGGGCATAGTACTGTTGGCCTTCCTCAGGAGTCCATGCCTCATCCCCCCTTCCCACTCCCTGCTCTCCTTACAACAGGCACGTACTTCTTTTTGTTTTTTGAAAGAATGAGTCCTATTTCCTGCAAATGTAAGCAAAACTATATTCTGATGCATTGTTAGATTTCACAGAGAAAATGGCAGTCTGTTTTCTTTCTCTGTCTTAGATGCCCTCACACACACACAAAATTATATTATATGTACTTGTGTATATGTTCTGTCATGTAACTGTCAGCCACACCACTATCCCACCCTTGAAAAATGGATTATTTAGTCTGATGTTTGCTTTAAAGCCTGAGCAGGGATGTTGTGTGTTTCTCCGTTACTGGTTCAGGCAGGCTTTCCTCCAAACACAGCACTCATCACTGTTTTCTCCATTCCCTTTTAATGGTCACAAGATGGTCTAGTCAAGAGATAGCACTCCTCAGGAAAATATTTATAAGGGAAAGGCAAAGCAACATGCTAGAAGTTTGTTAACTACAGAATTAGCAGGCTCATAGTGCTTTGGGATCTGTGACTTCTGCTCCATTTTCGGAGATTCATTTTCTTATGACTAAACAGAAAATACAATTGTGCAAAACACCATGGTATGCTTTGTTACAGAAAACATAAAATGTACCCTGATGCATAAAAGGGTACATTCATAAAAGGGTACATGCGTAAAAGGGTACATGCACTTTCATCTTTTCAACATAACAGTGAAGCAGGTGGCCAGCAGAAACTACTGACACCATCAATCTTTTCCCTCTTTTTATATCTTAGAGACACAAGCCTAACAAGTATTGCAGTTACAAACTTTACACACTGTCTATATAGCTCTGTTTCCTGTCACTGCTAGCCTCATCATTTTTGTTCCACTCCCTCTACTCATTTATCACACTGACTTGTTGCATCATGCAATAATTTTGATTTTCAGCTCCAGAGCAGATAGCTGTCGTTTGGTATATATGCAGAGGATGGTGCCTTGCTATGATGAGAATGCCAGATGAACAAGTATTACAGAACTGCAAAAGACAGCACGAACAGCAGGCAGACCCAAACAGAAACATCCTGGCTTCATATTTTTCTTTTTTTTTATAGGGCAAATAACATTTTTGTCTTGCTTGAAAAATTAGTTTTCCCGATACAGGCAGAGACAGCTCATACCTCAGATTTTGTGAGCTACCCAACAGACTACAGAGCAGTAGGACTAAGTAATATTAGTGTTGCTTTGGACTAACATTTAATTTGACAATGAAATTGTCTAACCAACCAGTGCTGACTCTGTCTCCAAAATAAATGCAAACTCCAGGCTGACTGAAACTTGGAAATCTTATGAAGACAGTAACGTTAACTGCTCCCCTGGAACACCTCAGCACTGTCTGCACACTCAGCTGGTCTCACTTTATGTGTTCCCCCTGTCTGAGCAGCAGCTAGCTGAAGGCAACCGCGTCAGCAAAAAGGAAGCAAACACTGAAGTGAACGCACACAGATGCAGCCCAGCACTTGCCGTTAGTTTGTTTAATGGTTATAGTCACTGGCATCTTCATAACACCATTAGATGTTGAGTTTCTTTCTCCCGGAAGTAGCTCCTATCCTGTGAGGCAGAGGAGAGCCTCATTTAGATTATATGTCACCCAGCTGAATTGTTGTACCGCTTTCTGACAAAGGCCAGTAGCATGCATTCATTTCACACAAGTTTCACCCCATTATCATGAGAATGACTAAACCTAGGAGACACAGTGACAAGGCATTAACCGCCTTGTCTTTGAGAGATCCAACATTGTACATGTGTTTTTCAAAACCTCTCAAGGCAGTCCATGTCATCATCAGCTGCAGTCTGTAACTCCTTGTTACCATACAAACAACTGGATCATTGTGTTTTACAGGACAATTCCTTGGTGAGGAAATCTATTTGACCTTTGACCTTTTTTTTGTGTAAAATCCCAGGATGTTTATCATAACTTCACAAGGCCCAGCATGACACTTATTTCTTCAGCTAAGATTGCTGTCCGTAAGCATGGCTGAATGTGCTAAGGGTTTGCCACCTGAATCTTCAACGTAGCGGAGAAAATGAAAATTAGAAATTGGCACGCTGTGGGCTCAGAGATGTTAAGAACAACTTTGGTTTGAAAAAAGAAAATGGAAAAAGCAAGTCTTCTAGTCATTTATTAACAAATTAATAATTTTTCTCTTTGATACCAATTTGTAACTCAACGAAAGAGTGATTGGCATTGTTTTTCTTATGTTGCAACTACCTATTGCTAGCACTGCTTCTTGCAGAGGAGCATTCAGAGGTCTCAAGCTGGCACCTCACTATATGAAGTACTGTCCAGATGGAAGCAAGAGTTGACCAAGCTAGCTTGGCAGTTCTGAAGTGTTTTTTCAAAGCATCTTGTCATTAAAACACATTTAGTATTAAAGCCTATTTTTTAACAATTAACTTTTGGAAACCCAAGCAAATGAGAAAGGATTACTTCACATACATTCAAGATTCTGCCATATAGTTTTTATTATACTACTTTTCAGGGAAGAAGACAGTTTAGTGAAGGAAATTTAGATATCCTTCATACCAAAGTAGGGACTTCTGAGAAAAGCTTATGCATAATAACTTGCTGCATTAGTCAAGGAAACTATTTCACACAACAAAAATAGGAAAATCAGTGATGCTAACAAGCACATTAAAAAGAATATCCACTGGGACTCACAACCTTGCTTTTGGTCAAAATGTCCCAGTCCTTATACAAGCTGGTTTCCTCTGGCACATGTTCAGTGCAGAAAATGGCCACAGGGCTTCTTGCCAAGCTCTGTCTGAAGGGAAAGAGCCAGGAGTAAGAGTAAATAAAGAAGTGGCATGTTGTAGGAAACACCTCAGCAGGTAGTACTGCAGGGAGTCCAGACGCCATTGCTGACTGGAAGACTGCCACCATTTACAGAGTGTATCCAAGTGCTTGTCTATACGACAAAATGAAGGTGTGATTGCAGTGTGAATAGACATATCTGTGACAGTTCTGGCAGTTTAATATAACACCAGCAGTTAAGACATGCTGGCAAAGGCATCAGCACCTTCCTCAGGATCAAAAAGCCCTACAGACCTTGATTTTCTGATTGTTGGGTTATCTTCAGTGTTCCTGCTGCCCGGCTAACTAAATTCAGCCTCAGACAGATGTCAGGCCTTCTGCAGTCTGTGCAGCCAGGCCACAGGTTTGCCCTGTCCCTAGGCAATCAGAAAGCATAAGACTAGAAGCTCCAATCGCCATATACACTTTATTCCAGGTTTTCATTTTAATCTAAGAGACAGAATCTTGAAAGAGCTGCTTGCATTTAAAAGGTAAGATTCAAAAATCAGTGCCTGCCTTTGCTACTTGGCTAATATTAGGCACAATGCCAGTCCCATGCAAAAGGCTTTGTGAGATGTGAACATGTGTGAGAACTATATAGGTCTTATTCTGATTCTATTACTTTTACACTGTGATTATGCTGAATTTCTCAGGGTTACTGAGAGTCAGACAGTGCACTCAAATCACGGTATTGTGCTGAGCAAAGCAAAGTCATTAATTTTTCCCTTTCCACTTCCTTATTTCTAATTTTGAATAAGGAAGCTGTTTTGGAGCGTCTTCATCCCCTATCTCTTAGAGTCATAATGTATGTTCCTCTTTGGTGGATGAGTAGTTTTCTCAGACTGATGATTTTCTGGTATCTCCCCAAAATGTTATTTCAGAGCTGTCTAAAAAAGCCACATCCAAACAAACCAGAACAACGTGGAACTTGCTTAATTTCAGGATGCTACAAATGTAGCAGGAAGATCCTAACCATCTAAAACATTTATGAGTTCAAGTCTGTTCAAATTTGGAACTCAAGTCAACGTCAAAGTATGCAGAAAGAAAGGGGAGGCCAATCATACAGAGACCCCACACAGACATTTGCATAAATCGCCTTATACTAAAATAATAGAGTTCTGTGCAGACCCAGCTGTTTCTTCTATTAAGTTGTCTGAAAAAATGGTTTTATAACATGCAATTTTGTCTAGAATTGTGGCTCTATTCCACTATAAAAGTTCATTACCTTATTTACTAACCTGTAAAAACAGGCCTTTAAGATTATTCTTTTTCCTCTCTGATCTGTCTGAATCCAGTGTACAGGAGGGTTCCACCAGCTCATAGCATCCATAGGGGAGGAAAGCACAGAGCCAGAGGCATGTCAGGGACTTAGAAAGAAGGACCTGCCACTACTTCTTCCCAGCCCTAGAAGAGATACCAAGCTGGTTTTGGATGTGCTCTGCTAACGCAGATTTAATTGCCTGATCTGCTTCAAACACTCATTATTTTTCTTTGGTCAGTTCCATCTGCTTTTTCACCTCCTCTCAGCTTTGCTAAGGCTGGGATGGTTGCTTCTGTCCCCCTCTGTGTGAACATCACCTGAACACAAATTCACCAGTTCTAGCAGCCCTCCCCGCCAGAACCCAAAGCAGAGTGTGGAGCACAGGGTATGACCTCTAAGAAGTATAGGCAAGAAGGGACTTAGACCTGAGGCAGCGAAGAAATTCTCTAAAGACTCCAGAAGCATGGCATGAATTTTGCAAGCCAGGGGAGAAAGGCAAAAAGCAGCAGAGTGGTTGCCCAAGATAAGCCAGAGTTCAAGAGGTGTTGCGTTAGTCTTTGCTGGGGCAAGGTGCCCCACTGCTGGCTGTTTCCTTGCACTTTTACAGCACTTCCCCTGTACCTCTTTATTCTGTCCTTTCTGTTTGCAGCAAGACATCAAAAAAAAAAAATTCCCCTAAATAACCACTGTATTATTTTATAGATTTAACCTTGTAACTCTTTCCTCTTATTTCCCTCCAAGTCACGCGTTATCTCTTTCACTGCTAAATATTTCCTGTCTGTTCATTCATCGGCTTATTTTAGCTTCTTCCTTCCTCTTTGTTGGCTGCCTGCCCCCTATATGTCTGCGCTACATGTTTATACTCTTATCCATTGTTGCATGTTTTCTTGGCCATTATGTTGGTTCCCATTCTTTGCCATTGTGAAACTCTCAAAGAATAACCAACTTACTTCATGTTCTCTTTGTGTGAATCATGACTCTTGCAGCCTCTACCATAGCAGCCGTCTTGAGCAACCTGGTCTAGTGGAAGGTGTCCCTGGCCATGACAGAAAACTTGAAACTAGATGATCTTTAAGGTCACTTCAAACTCAAACCGTTATATGATTCTGTGATTCTATGTAACAGAAACTAACCTTCCTTCCTTTTATAAAATTTATACCAGGTCCCCAGGGGGTCAAAACTAACTTAAACTTGGGAAAGCTTTATTCTGCTACTTCCTAGCAACCCACTGAAAGGAAGCAACAATTCCCAGATACTCTCAACCACTCTCTTTGTGTCCATTGTAGACCAAATAAACAGATTTTGTGTGAGATTTTTAATCCCCATGAAGTTCTGTGCAATAGCATGCAACATCATGATGCTAAGAGCCTCTTCTCTTGATTCATGCTGATCTAAGATGCACAAGGATCACATCGCGAACTAGAACTCTTCAGAAAAAGGCATTTTCATTCTCTATACTGTTGCACTGCCAGCACTGTTCTCTCCCAGCACTTACCCTCTCCTGTTAATTAGGTGCTCCCTTGTTGTTGTTTACATTAGGTATGCTAGAAAGAAAAAGCAACAAGAGGGTGAGTGGGAGCTCTTATGACTCAGAATTGTTTGATTTGCGAAAAGCATCCACTGAGCTCTTGAGAGCAGAACTCAGGAATGGGTGGGATAATCCAGGATTAGATTTCTCTATTCCTTTTTTTTTTCTAATGAATATTGTCACTGTAGTCAAAAGTTCATTAAAATACTTAAACTGGAAAGCAAAATATGTCAAATATGGCTGAAACACAGATCACCAAGAGGGAGGTCCATCTTGTAGCCTTGCAGCCCAAACTGTTAGAGACAAGGAATGTGCACCACAGCTGACCTGGTGCTGTGCAACTGCAGGGGTCACAACATTCAGCTGCATTAGAAATTAATTGTGATTGTGATTGTCAATGCAGACTTTGCTGGATTTCTCTGTGCAGTAAAAATAAAAGGCAGCAACCCAAAGTGCCATGTATATTTACCATTCTTTTTTTCTTTAAGAGTCTGATTGGCTTTTGTTAGTATTTCATCTTGTATTTCACCTTGTATCAGTTTGTATTAAAACTGCAGACTGCCTTTGTATTTATCTGAGTAAAAAGTAGTTATGAAAAAGGAAGAAAAATATCCTTCTTTCTTACTTCACAGCACCCTGATGCAGACTGTTAAAATAAATAACTAGGGACAGTGATCCTTAGAATCTTAGATGCACACACAATTCTGCTAATTTTTAAAAGCTGCATTTCTCCCTTTTTCCAGGTGTATTCTTCAGGAAAAAAAAAAAAAAAAAAGGTGCTATTTGATAGTTTACATGGCAGACCTTTCCTATAGAGTAAGATTTGTTGCCAGGTATATATACACACACACACACACACACACACACACACACATATATATATGCCTTGTGAAACAAGTGTTTAAGTACTGCCAGCTTTTTAAGAGGTTTCTATTTCCTTCTCTTTCTGTCTCAGCATAGCTTCAGCATTTACTTGTGGCTTTTCTCCCAGTCACTGGGGCATGTGATGCATGTTTTTCAGCTTCTTACACGCACGCTCTTTTTCATTCAGATCATCAGAGCCAAGTACTGCATGATTAGTGAATCTAAAGTTTCAGGTTCACTAACTACTTCATGAGACATCGTGAGAAGCAAACACAAGGCTACATCTTTGGTAGGTACCTGCCCATCTCAGAAAACACATTCAGTGTGAATCTCAGCTGTGAAACAACTTGTCATATGGTGTACACACACTGGAAAGCTTGCCTCTTTAACATTTTCAAATGGGAAATTTCCTCCTTAAAAAAGATGCTATCACAACTCAGCAGCGGTGTCTCTCTTCCATGCTGGTCAGTTTTCATTACAGGAGTGCTTTATATCACTCTGTAAGTCAATAGTTATTAATGGATAATATGCAAGGAGACACCAGAAATTGGTCGCTATCCTAGACAGCTCCTCGGTTTTGCAGGGTTAATAAAACACATTATTGTGCACTGCAGTTGGTTTTCCTTTGGCTACCCTTTGGGCTCTCATAGTAGTCCATACCTCCTGAATTTCCATATTATTAAAGGCAGGTGTTTATGGCACCTCTAGGTTAGACCTCAGCTCCAGCTCATGGCAATTCTCCACTGCATCACCCACCCAGTAATGTGGTTTCTTGGTTTAGTCCCTGCATGCAGCTCAGCAATTTCCTAAGTGCATGGAGATGAAGGGTTAAGTCATGCATCATGCTATTCAAGTTGCTTTTAAACAAGTTGTGTTCCAAGTATTGTGGGTTTCCCTATGCATTACCTCTACTTCGATTATTGTGGCCTTCCCTGATTGCCTTGATAAAAGCTTCCTGAAGTTAATGGGGAGCATTGCAACTTACAAAATGGGAACTTGTCTCATGGAGTCTGATACAGCTCTCGAAGGGAAGCTAATTCATTGTGCTGATAGCACGGACTCTCCTTCTTGTAGCTCATCAGTTTTCCCCACTAGCCCATGGTGATAGCCAGGTTTAGTTACTGGAGGATGGTTGGTCCAAGAGGCCTGCTTTCATCTAAGAGGTACCACAGCTTACTGGTACTGTTTCTATACAAGTCTCTATAGGAGTCCAGTAACAACCTAGGCCTATTCCATCCACAATACTCAAGCTTATAACATCACTGATTTCTATTTTATTGCGACTTGCTGGCGCAACCAGGTTATCTTCCCTAGCTATCCACCTCAGAGAGGGGAATGCCACATTCAGATGGCTACTGCCCTCTCTTCAACGTTTTGTGCTAAGAAGTTAGACAATAATCTGCTGACTTTCAGAATCACAGCCTCTAACATGTTTCATGCAGTTGCCCTCTGATGGACAGAAACAGTGCAAAGAGAGTAATCTAACTGACAAAGATTCTGCACTGCAGGAAACCAACTTGAGGTCTTCTAGGTGTTGAGCTAGCACTCAAATGTGATGAACATTGTCCTTCTAACCGTGTGAATACATGGGTGGGTTGTTATATAAAGACAGCAATATTTGACACCTTTCACAGGAAAATGCTACAGAAAACCTCTCAGAGGCTAAAAGTTTGATTCAAACTCTGCTTATTGATCCTCATGCTCTAAAATCTCAATAGTATTCCTAACCATATGTGCTCTATACCCAGCTATGATAAACAAACCCATTCTGGGAAGATCATATATAGCAACCTTCCAATACCTAAGGTGGCCTACAAGAAAGCTGGAGGGGGACTTTTTTCAAGGGCATGTAGTGATAGGATAAGGGAAAATGGCTTTAAACCCAAATAGGGTACATTTAAATTAGATATTAGGAAGAAACTCTTCCATGTGAGGGTGGTGAGACACTGGAACAAGTTGCCCAGAGAAGCTGTGGCTGCCCCATCCCTGGCAGTGTTCAAGGCCAGGTTGGATGGGGCTTGGAGCAACCTGG
>JBCJKH010037351.1:6413-18044 GCA_039877255.1 Loriculus beryllinus | reverse complement strand
CTCTCGTGAGACCTCACCTGGAGTATTGTGTGCAGTTCTGGTGTCCTCAACATAAAAAGGACATGGAGCTGTTGGAAAAAGTCCAGAGGAGGGCCATGAAGATGACCAGAGGACTGGAGCACCTCTCGTATGAAGACAGGCTGAGAAAGTTGGGGCTGTTCAGCCTGGAGAAGGGAAGGCTACTTGGAGACCTCATAACAGCCTTCCAGTATCTGAAGGGGACCTATAGGGATGCTGCTGGGGAGGGACTCTTCATTAGAGGCTGTAGTGACATGACAAGGGGTAACAGGTTCAAATTTAAACAGGAGAAATTAGATTGGATATTAGGAAGAAATTCTTTACTGTGAGGGTGGTAAGGCACTGGGATGGGTTGGGCAGGGAAGTTGTGAATGGCACTGCATCCCTGGCGGTGTTCAAGTCCAGGTTGGGTGTCCCTGCCCATGGCAGAGGGGTTGGAACTAGAAGTTCTTGAGGTCCTTTCCAACCCTAACTATTCTATGATTCTATGACTAACGTTCTATTGCAAGCTGACCACTTAATGGATGAGGGACAGGCTGTGGATGTTGTCTAGACTTTAGTAAAGCCTTTGACACCATTTCCCACAGCATTATCCTGGAGAAACTGGATGTTTATGGCTTGAACAGGTGTATTCTTTGCTGAGTGTATTCTATAAGGGAACTGGGTTTGTTTAGCCTGGAGAAAAGGAGGCTCTTCTTGTTTTGTAAACCAGCTACCTTAAAGGAAGTTGTAGTGAGGAGGGGGTCAATAACTTCTTCCAACTAACAAGTGATAAGAGGAAACAGCCTCAAGTTGTGCCAGGGAAGGTTTATATTGGATATTAGGAAAAATTTCTTCCCTGAAACGGGTGTCAGACATTGGTACAGGCTGTCCAGGGATGTGGTTGAGTCATGAAGGTATTTAAAAGATGTGTAGATTTGGTGCTTAGGGACATGGTGGACATGGCAGTGTTTGGTTTACAGTTGGACTCGATGAACTTAAAGGTCTTTTCCAACCCAAATGATCTCTGATTCTATGATCTATCCCTTTAGAGAAAATGAAGAGAAATAGAGACCTCCTGAAAGCAAGGTGCCATCTGCTAGGGAGTTTGACAATTGTTGCACTGGTTGAAATCATCCTGGAATAATTAGTTACTAGTTACCTGCTAGCTGCCAAACATTTAGTGGAAATACACAAAGCCCTAGCTGCAGTGCTACTCACAGGGAAGTGTGCGCATACATGTTTGCCTAGGGCATGCATGTGTCCCCATGTGTGTGTAAGGGATGATGTTAAGAGCTGAACAAAATGGTGTTATCATGATGGGATTATACTGTCTAGCAGATTGAGTGCAGGTCTTCAAGCTGTCTATGCTCCTTCCTCCACCACTGACAGTGATTTCTATGAGTAGTCTAGGCTAAGGCACATTTCCTCAGAAGTTTCCTCTGATAGAATTGCTGATTGCTTTTCTGACTCACCTGCAGGATCCATTAGACAGTCTGCAAAGCACCTTGAAATGCCAGGTATTATCCATGTGGTGAAGTTTATTACTGATCCCTAGCATAAACCTGTTTTTTTTTTCTCTTTTTAATTACAAGAGAAAAAGTCAAATTATCTTTTGTGCTCTGATGTTTCATTTTTCTTCCTAAATTGTAGGAGTTAAAACAAGATATTTCCAGCTTTCGTTTTGAAGTCCTGGGTTTGTTAAAAGGAAGCAAGCTGTCTAATTTGCAGACTGCAAAAATGAACAAAGACACTTCCTCTCTGTCAGAAAATGAAGAAAATAGTGAGAGTGAAGAAAACAAGAAAGGAAAGAAAAAGAACTTCAGCCTTTTTGACATAACAACTATGATTCACCCAAGATCAGCCACTATTGCCTCTGAAGCACATAATGTAAGCAATGGCTCAGCGATGATGGTGTCAGAGTCCACGAAGGAGAAACAAAAGCGTGTGAATTTTGTAACAGACATAAAAAATTTTGGGTTATTTCACAGACGATCAAAACCAAGCTCTTTGGATCAGAGTACAAATAAAATATACACCGTTTCTGAAGAAGTTTCCCGTCAACAGGCAGAAGAACAAAGTGAGAAAACTGATGAACTAGAAGAGGGAGAACTGACCATGAACTGTGAATTAAATATCCAAAGTCCTGACAAAAAATGCACGTTAAGTGAGTCACAGAATAAGGGTAACTCTTTGGATTCACGGGAAGAGGGAAGTTTTTGTGCTTCAGAAACAGAGAAAATGGAGACACAGAACTCAGAACCAGCCACACCACAGGATCAGCTGGACAAGGAATTGGAGATTAGCATTGACTGTGATGAGAAACAGGAAACAATTGATCAGGGTGATTATGTGATAACAAGGTTGTGATGCTTACAGGAGGAAGCATTTACAAATATATATATTTTGCATAGTGCTTTGGGGAGGGGGGGAATATTTTCAGAGTTATATTAGCAAATGAAGAATTACACTTTATAGTACTCAACTGTGGCACATGATCTTGTAACATAGTAGTCAAGAAAAAGATAATACGGGAATCTTCTGTTTTGTAGCCTGCTTTAGCTTTCACAATTTGTTTTACATTTTTTAATAAATGGAAGCATCTTGTATTCTTGTACTGTTGCAATAACCCACAGAAACTTTTTAGCTATCTTTTTCAATTACAACAAATGCAATTTCTCTCATATGATAGTTGACTCCTATGATAAATATTTTTCTATGCAAATAAAAAGTAGCTTAAGAGACTTGTAAGCCTTTATTTAACTTGGTAGGTTCTTAAAAGATTCTGGGCACCATAATAATCATAAGCTGCTCCTGTCAGCATAATTCATGTCAAGCTATTAGAATCATTTATTTAAATTGCTATAAACTTAATTTGTTTTAAAGCTATAAAGAATCAAAAGATATATTCTTTCATTTATTGAAGGAATATGAATACCTGTAAATTATGAAAGATCAGTCTATTTGATTATTTAATTACAGCTTTTTCCCCCCAGCAAGAGGATTATCACCATGCTGTTACCATTGTTAGAAGCATTTGCGGGATTTGAAGACTGTAAAAAAAAAAAATGTTTCTTATAGTAAAAGAAATAACTGTGGCTTGCTAAAAAGTGATGATGGATTACTCCCTGGAAATCCATAATCACAACATCTACTGCTTCTTCAACCATTTATTTTTCCAAACATGGACAACCTATGCACTTTGCCTTCAACTTATGCTTTTGCCTTCACAATACACTCGTATTTGCTAAGAGCAAGATACTTCAGGAAAAAATAAAAAAACAATTGTCCCCTGAGTACTTGTAAAAATACAGCAATTTGTTGAGAAGTTTTTAAAGGCAAGCCTTAAGAGAGTTTCTTTAACAACTTCAGAGTTTTGGGGGAACCTGATTGGAAGTTTTGATAAAAAACACTTAGACATTTAAATGTATAAAGAAAACCTAATAGTATTTTTCATAACTGAAGAATGACTTATTGTCTTAGTCAAAGCAAGTATTTTTAAAATTAAACAGTCTGTTTCTTTTTAACCAGTGACTGGTGTTCTACATCATTAAAAACATAATTTTACAACTGACCTAAAAGTAACCACCCTTGAATTATCAGCACCATCCTTCTTCTCTCATGGAAACATGAGAATATACCACATTGGTGTGGTCATTTAATTTTTAACTTGCCTAGCCCTGCCATGATAGATTTTGCAGTTCATATTAGTCTATATTAAGGAACCTCCACATGCATAGGGCACATTTACACTGCAGATGAAATCCATCACAAGTAACTCCCACCTTGTAGGACCTGACAGAAAGCCATACCATTGTGGATCTAAGCAGTCATGGTACTGAACTGAGTTCTGAAATTCCAGATAAATCTCTGTCATCTCTGTCTTTTTAGGTGAGTTCTCTAGCTCTTCTTTATACATGTGCTGTTGTGAACTCATATATTGAAAGCTTTCTTCCTGTACATCTATCTGTGCCATGGCACCTGGGAGTTAATTATTTGAACCAAAATGGAAAATATGAGCAATAATTGGAAAATAGTTCGTATAGCTTTGCAACAATACATTCAAACCATGTTTGATTACTAAGATATGGTTGATTTCCATCTTGGCTTCTTGACTTCTCTGTGACCTCCCCTCCTTCCCCTCACCCTCCTTCATGTCTCTTTCCTTCTCCATCTTTAGATTGTGAGCTCCGTGGGGCAGGGCCTGTAGCTTTTCTGTTTGGGAAGCACCTGAATTATCATTAGCATAAAAAGAAATAAATAATAATAATGGTGGAAAAACTTCATATCATTTTTACTAGATCAGCTCTTTTAGAGAGTTCTCTTTTCTACTGTAAAATTTGTGTTAGGAATAGCATAAAGCAAATGTGTCATATGTTGTCATAAAGTTCTTTATATATATACATCCTATATACATATACGTGTATCCTATATATTTATATGCAGTCCTTCTCCACCACTGATTTCACTTTCTTATTCTTCATCATGGTTTGTAGCACCTTAGAGTTCTAAGCTTAGTACCCTTTTATTAGCAAAATTCAAAACAAACTGTCCTTGCTCTAAAGAGCTTTCAGTGCTTTTCAGCCATGTAGTATCATTACAGAAAAAATGTGCCTGAGCGGGTATTTGTAATGCCATTTATAAGTGCCATTACCAAGACAAGTTAACTACCACAGGCCTAAGAGATTAGCCATAATAAAAGCGTATTTGTCCTGTGCATGAAGTTCCCAACAGAGTGAAAATCCAGTACAATTTAGCTGAAATATCAGCCACACAGACAGTCAAAAAAAAACCCACACCCATTCTCACTGTATGCCTCCAAGAGGATATCTGTACCAAGAAAGATTCAGCAGTGCACAAGGTCTGAAACGCCACAGCAGAGGCATTATTAAGCTCTGCAAAAGTGAGCATGCTTTCTCCTCAAGAAAAATAAAATGTTCAAACGTACCCATCCCTGCCTGCAGCCTCCATTAGCATCAATATAGAAGGAACACAAAAAGTCCCAAGGATATAAACTTCTATAAAAACATTCTTTTGAAGCAGAACTTAAAATCATTAAATGTTCCAAGGAGTTAGAAAATTGTCTAAATAAAAACGTGTTTCTAAATATAAAGGTGTTTAATTCCGATACTCTGTTGTTCAGAATGTTTACAAAACATTTTTTTTTTTTTTTTTTTTTTTTTTTTAAGGACAAATCCTCACTGCTTTTTGCAGTTTCATCAGCTCCTGGAGCTGACGGGCAGGAGAAAGTACAAATTCTTTCAACCCACAGCAGGTCTGAGCCAAAACAGGCTGGAAAGTGAATATCTTGATTCAAGGTTGGTTTGACTTCCAGTTTCTCCAGGCTACACACACATTCAGTCAGAGGTCAGTGCTGCAAGGACTGCATGCTATACCTTCAAAACAAAATTGCAGCAGCTGCTTCTGACTCTGCCCTCAAGGGCGCTGCAGTTCAGTTCAGATTTCAGTTCAGTTCAGATTTCAGTTCAGTTTCAGACAGTTCAGATTTCTGGGCCCTGTAAGCCAGCTTTGGGCCACTGCACTATCTACATGTGGTACAGTATGACCAGAGAGCAAGCCAGGTAGATGCCTCTAAGGGAGAACCATGTCTTTGCAGCTATTTTTGATCTTGTTTTCTTGGTCTGCAGATTGAGACCATTGCATTTTGACTGGTGTGGGCCAAACATCTCACACATACTCTTTGTATGAGGCACTTGGCAGACAATGCTATTTTATTTCTGTGTTAAGAAGTCAGGATTTAATGAAAAATTCTATGACTTTCCTTATCTGGGTTTTTCTGTGAATGAGTAGTGTCTAGTTCCAGAAGAATGTATATTTTTATCATACCTATAACTGTTGAAACCTGTAAGAGGTTCAGATTCATTGTCTTTGACAGAGATCCTTGCCTCTTTGTACATTTTTAAGGGAGTTTAGATAGCTATCTATGACTAGAAACTGAGCTTTCCAACAGCTGATAGATGAAATTAATGCCACTTACACATTGTGTTTCTTCCGTATCTTTTCTCTCCTCTCTCTTCTTTGACAATGCGATTATGACCTTGTTGATAATGCAGTCTTTTTAAAGCAACATACTTACTCTTGTATTTTAAGAGTATCACAGTCTGCTTGCAGTAGAGATAGAAGAAGTATTCAAGATGAAAATAGCTTCTGAAGACTGAGCTTCTTAAAGACACTAAGACACTAATGCTTTCTGATTATTTATTAGCATTAATAATGCTTTCTAGTCTGGAAATTAGCAATAGAAGCTCATACATAACTCATGGGAAACATCCTCTGCATGGAATCAAGAGTTAATTCATACAAGCTCACATTCTTTTTGTCCAGTGGAATTGAAGAAGCAAGAATAACCCCATCTATATTTGTTTCATATGCTCAAATGTTTTAAAAAAAATCAAGGCATCCCCAATATAATTATCCCATGAACGTTTAAACAGGCAATAAAAGACCACAACCCATGTATTTTAGTTTAGCAGGTTAGTGAAGACTTTTTCCCCCCGTAGTACAGATAGAAATGCTGTTTCCCAAACCTGCAGTCCTAATTAAAAATACAAAACAAAACAAAACACACACACAAAAAAATAAAACCAACCCAACCAACCAACCAACCAAAAAAAAAACACCAGAAAAAAAAAAAAAAAGCCCAACAAAACCACAAGTAAACAAACCCCAAACAAAAAAGCACAGATTTGTCAGACTTTAGATATTCACGGGCTTTCTTAGTGTAATTAATACCCTAAGAACGTCTGAAAGCATTGAACTGACCTTTCATAAATTTAATAGACAGCATAGACTGTTCCTTAAATGTGGTCAAGTGAGAATACTAACTGCAAAATAACTCATTCTGGTTAGTGACTAATGTTTTTAGTATACAAAATGCAATTTGAGAATGTATATCACCATTTTCTGGGGATGTCAATTATTTCTTAAAATAAATACAATAAGTGTTCATACACATTAAGAGAAACTCATGAAGTCCTACACAAATGCTTTTTTCTGCAGTAGTTTTCATTCCATTTTCTACTTCTCATCTTCCTTACCTGATGATATTTTTTTACACTTCTCCAATAAAAATAGAAGTCTCATACTTTACCACTGCATATTTCTATAAGTAGACAGTAAGACCCATTAATGCAATATTTTATACTGCATCATCTTGAGTATAACCTACGAACTTGTGTCCATAGGATTACAGGACCGTTTAATAGCAAACATTAGAAATACTTTTGTTTTGATGAATTACATCTTGTACTGAGAGATACCATTGACACATATCACAAACATGAATACCAATATCCAGCTACCAAAACATAGAAATAATCTTTCTCCATGACTAATTAACTGAATCTCGTTCTAAACCAAGGAAAAGAAGTAAGCAGAAAAGAAGTAAGCGGAAAAGAAGCAAGCGGAAAAGAAGTAAGCGGAAAAGAAGTAAGCAGAAAAGAAGAAAATTGAAAGAGATATTTTTAAAACTAAATTAGACCCAGTGTAATCTTTATTAGTATCCTCAGTTCCCTTCATTTTTATTAAAAGTAAAATTAAAGGGGTTTTTTTAGCATCATTTTTTAAAATTATACAGTTTCTTCCTTGATTTGTTTTGCAAGACACCCAGTCTTTGTACTTAATAATTAATAAGAATTTCATTAACTGAAAGATTGTAAATCAGGAAATCATTAAGGGAGAACTTATCTGCAGATTGGCTCTACTGTTTATATTTTTACAGGATTGCAACATCCCAAGACACAAAATGCACTGATCATCTCCCAAATATATTAACAGTCCTTGAACTATGTAGTTCTGAACTGAAATCAGAGTCACATGGAAAAATCGACAGCATTTCATCCGCAGATTGATATGCTCCGCTCATTTTAAGTCTACAATAATGATTGCTTTCAGGACAGAGGCCCATTGGGTATGATTTATAATCACTTAACAGTCACATCTAAGGAAAAGTAGCAATAATATAAAAAATAAAAATGTGCAATGTATACTGGAATTACAGACAATAATCTATGTTTCAGTATTTAAGGAACAGACTTCTGCCTGAAACAGGCCAAGGCAAAACATCTGTCCAAACATTCAGGCTTATAGAAAGTTACACTCAACCCCACATCTGCCCCAAATTTCCTGAGAGAAATAAATACTGAGGAAGTTTATTCATTGAGGACCATGTATGGTGGGGAGAGAGCAACTCATTTTAGGAGCGACTTCTTTGTTTGTTTGTTTGTTTTCTATTTCTGCTGAACATGAATAACATCTGAAACCTGAAATATTCCCACACACTCCCAGCCTAGAGCTGATGAAGACAAAAGCAGATGTATGATACTGAGCCAAGATTTATCCAGCATGGTCAGGACAAGTAAGTGATGAAAGACCAAGTGAAAGCAAATGTAAACTTGATACTAGCTATTACTAAAGTAAAATAAAAAGGTTTTATAAGAAACTAGGAAAAATGCAATTTTCCTGGGAGATAAATTTTCCACATAAAGACAGTATTAAAATCTCATCTGAAGTATTTGCATTAGTCAGCTTCTGAAATGTCACCTGGGATTTGCTTATGATCTTCTGTGACTGTTATTAATGTCAAAGAAAGCATAATAACATTGACTTGTGTTATCACCTGACTGTCAAAGTGATTCTTCAAACTAGGAGCAACATTTCAGGCTTTATTTTGGCTTACTTTCCTCTCTAGCATTTTTCTCAGTTTGAAAAACAGAGAAAGAATAAAATTGGAAGAAAAACTTTATTTAGCTTGCATCTTGACACTTTACACAAGAGTAACTATCCCATTAAAGAGCAATCATGATTCATCCCAGAGATACGTTGCAGAGCAAGATGGAATAACTACATTTTTTAAGATAATAGATCTGCTGAAAACTTGCAAAATAAGTTACAAGTGTTACTATGTATTATTTCTGCATCTACAGGCCAAGACTCTTGCCTATTAGAAATATTTATACCTGCAGCTGCTGTAGTTTGCTGCAAAGCTGAGCTGCGCGGTCTGAATAGGAGGGCTACACATCAGTTCCCATGCAATCTGTGTGGGAATAACTCCAGTGAACAGAATTCGTAAGGACAACACAGTATGCTAAGTCATATCTTCAGCACATGCTTTTAATTCATCAGCTACTTTTCAGATGAGGTAGATTTGAGGTGACTGTCCCCTTGAAACTGACAAGCTCTAGCTATTCCAGCTGACAAAAAAAAAAAAAAAAAAAAAAAAGAATCTCCTTTCCATAAATAGAAGTTCCCTACAATCTTGGAAGTATTCTGTTCCTAACAGAGTCTGTGGTGTGGCAACATGGCCAGAAATTTGGGGCTTTGGTACTGCATGTGAAGAAGGATGGAATGAAGGCATAGCAAGATCACAGGAACACTGACCAGCGACCTTCTGTCAAAAGTACTGCTTTTGTTTCTCGGGTTAGAAGAAGTAGCAACGTACTCAAGTTCTTGCCTTGTCAAGACCTTTTCTTGGATGCAAGTGTCTCCTCAGGTTTTTTAGGAGAAACGACGAAGTTCCTGAGAGAAAGAAAAGGCTTATACAAATGCAACCATGGCATGACCTTTCTGTCTTCGTGGACAGGTAAGTATTAGAGAGACAGAGAAATGGAACCCAGAGGTGGAGAGAGGAATAAAAATGGAAGGGGCTCATCCAAACACAGAGGCTGGCCAGATATACACTTGACACTTTATTTCTTACTTATGGTAAGAAACTTCAGAAAGGCATAATACATATGAAGAAATGTTGAGAACTGCAGGCCATTTGTACAACGCATTCAAGCAAATGCAAAGAGAATGCGCACGTATCAGTCGCTCAGCCCTATTACAAACAAATCGCTCTCTTGGTACTCAGATTTGAGACAGTTTTGTCTGCAGACGGCTGGGATGCCTGCTATCATTTCCCAGTGGCATTCAGATAGCCTTCTGTCTATAAAGTATCACGGTAGACACAGGACATCTGTGGCAGATCACACTAAGATCTTGAGAGCTGATCTTACGCCCTCCTGAGTGCAGAGGGATCAGAGGCATTTTGGTTTTTTTTTTTCTTTTTTCAAGATAGGAATTAAGGTTGGGGTTTTGTCCTGGGTTCAGCAGTAGCAGTCATTTTTTCTCCTTCTTCATAGCTGCTGCAGTGCTGTGTTTTTGACTTTCAGCCTGGGAACAGAGCTGATAGCACTCATGGTTTTAGTTGTCGCTAAATAATGTTTATGCTGACCTTGTGAGTCTCATGCTCTGCCAGGGGGAGAGGAAGCCAGGAGGTAGCAGAGACAGGACACCTGACCCAAACTGACCAAAGAGATATTCCATACCACAGCACGTCATGCCCAGGATGTAGAGCTGGGGGCAGTTACCTGGAAGGGGTAGATCACTGCTGGGTAGGGCGAGTTATAGGTCGGTGAGTGGTGAAGTGTTGTAGTCTCTTCCCTTGTTATTTCCCTCATCATTATTATTGTTGGTGGTAGCTGCAGAGGTTTGTGTTATACCTTAGTTACTGGAGCGTTCTTATCTCAACCAGTGGGAGTGACATTCTTTTCGATTCTCCTCCCCATCCCTCCAGGAGCAAGGGGAGGGAAAGAAGTGAGAGAGAGATTGTGTGGCTGATTTATGGCTGACTGGCTTTAAAGCATGACAGGGTTTTTTTGGTTGGTTGGTTGGGGGAGGGGCATGGTTTCCTTTCGGTTTGAGATTGTTTGGGTTTTGTTGTTGTTGTTGTTGTTGTTGTTGTTGGAGGTTTTTTGTTTGGTTTTGTGGAGGTTTTTTAAATTTTGTTTTCCTATTGTTGGGTTTTTGTTTTTGTTTCAACATCTGTCTGCCCAGAATGAGCAGTCGTCAATGAACACAGCAGTTCAATTCCATGCTCCTTTCTGCTGCCTCCCTGCCTGCCTGCATTTTCTCTTCAAGTCAATTTTCTCTTCACATCTGGACCTTAACAGGTCTCTAAGACAATGCAGCTGTATTCCAATACCAGGCCAGTACTCATCTGGAGCATCTTTGAATCGTTTTCAAGGTGCAGTAGTAGTTTTTCTGCATTCATAAATAGCTTTCTGTCATTTCTTGCCTAACCCAAAGACTCTCTCAGCACTTCCTCTTCTGTTTTGCAGAATATTTTGCATTGTGCAGGATGCAGATGGCAAGGCAGAGAGATACAACTTTTGTAATGCTTTCTGCTTTGCTGCTAATAGCACTGTAAAGCTATTCCAAGACAAGTCTTGCCAACCAACATGAAACTGCTAGAAGTCCTTTCCAAGCCTAACTATCCTGAAAACTATGAAACTATGAAGTGTGTACTCAAACAACCTGAAATAACTGCTATCCTAGAAGGTGTTTCCTAAACTATGCCTTAAATTTATCCTAAAGTGTGTCCTAACATTTGTTTCTAAAAGACATAGTAATAGCCTAACAAACATCAAGAGAGTAACAAAGGCAGCAACAGCCATAGTGATAATTAAACACTGTAATAAACAGAGGAAGAGGGAGCCCAGGGTCCAGCTCCCCACGTGGGGAAACCCACCAGCGGGTGGGCATTTGCTGGCAGGGCCGACGAATGGGCCAGCAAGGCCTCCTGTGAGGGGCAGGATGAGCCTGACGGCGCTGCTCCGGCTCCGGGCTGAGGTG
>JBCJKH010037347.1:0-22858 GCA_039877255.1 Loriculus beryllinus | reverse complement strand
ATATGAGATTCACGTGCAGGCTGGCAAACATGCATGTGTATATGTACATGTACATGTACATGTACATGTACATATGCATGAACACTGTCCTACACACATAAAGCAGAACTCCACAGGATAAAATATATATGCATCTACAACCAAGCAGGGAAAACCTAAAAATGGAGATGAAATGATGTGAAACATTTGATTAACTATTTTTGGTGGTTTTGTTTTTTGGTTTTTTTTTTTTTTTTTTGACAAACTAGTGTTTTTCACAGAAGCCCTTTTTGTCAGCAATTTTGTGATGCAGTCTAGCTGGGAGCTGATCAACACACACTGCTGCCCAGTGCACAGCTCTCAAAAAGGTGATGTCCAAAAGTGCTTAAAAATCAAGCCATTCACTTAGTTCTTATGGATGCTAATCAGCAGGCACACTGGCAAGGAAGAAGTCCTCCTTCTTTTCACAGAGGTTTTCAGGATGCCGAGTTCTGCATATTTCCCTCCTCACAGGCTTTTCAATGAAAAAAAGCCCTGTAATGTTAAGTGGTGAGGTGAGCAATGACAGCCCTTGCAGCTGAGCTCTGGTGCGTACCACTGCCTGCAGAACCTTGGATATATGAGTGTGCATTTGTCTCCAACCAAGGCTGCAGAGAGAAAGCTGAGATTGTTTTATGTGACGGCAAAAAATCAGAATCCTAACCATACAATATGACCTTGATTCAAAAGTAATTACCTGCCTGGTATACTGGAAGAATTCCAGAAATGATGCCATAATTTTTTTAGAAAAGTTGGGGACAAAATGTAATGCATCAGTTTTGCCTATAATAAGCAATTGAGGGCCCTGGCAGGGCTCATACAGAATAGCTTCAAGCACTGATGAATTGCATGTGTATTATCCCTACTGATTACTGATTACTGCATCTGGATAAGTACTTTCCCTCTGATCAAAGATCCACTTTGATAAAAGTGAATTAAATGACCACTCTGCAATACTTTTCTAACTTCAGGCAGAAGACAATGGGAGCTGGAGCTGAAATTGTGTCTTGTGTACAACGGGAAATAGGAGTTTGACTCAATGATCTTAAGGATCTTTTCCAACCTAAATGATTCTATGAAGTCAAAAGCAGATCAGTGTCACCAACACAAATGTCAAACTGATTTATTGGTAAAAGAGGATTTTTTTCCATTTGCACTTGAAAGTCACTAATATTAAATAAATGTGTATTTTCTTCCAACGTTATGGTGATGTAGGCACAGAGTAAGTAGATTTCTTTAGTAATGAAATGAAAATTAGTATCTTGGGCTAGTAGAAGCTGCTGCATGATGTTTTGTTCGATGCACCACCCTAGGCACCCAGCTCCAGAGGAGCATCCAAAAGCCAGGAGCCTTGGGCATTAAGCCATTTCTGACTAATGTGCCCATTGACCTGAAAAACAAGTGGATTCCTGCCTCCAGTGGGAAATATGCCTAGCCCTGGGCATTTTTTCACGCCCTTCTCTCCCTCACTTGTCTCCCCACATGGGCTGTGAGTGGCTGGCTACCAATGGTCCCCGTAGGACTGGCATAGCGAGACCCCATTCCTTTCCCTGTCTGGTGCACAGGAACTTCTTGGCATTTCCTACACTCAGGTTGTGGCCTCCTGGGGCCCAACAGCTCCAGCACACTGCCAAACATCACCAGAGCAGCTCTTCCCTGACCCAAGGCTCTGTAGTGCTACAGCTTCACAGCAGCCCAGGGGTGACCACCCAGACATAGTGCAAAGGGCTTAAGGGAGACTCAACAAGTCCCATGCTGATAGCTGATATGTGGTGCCTCTCTGCAAGCCCTTGCTGAGTCCAAACCTCTTCCTCCTCCTTCTCATCTCACCTCTGGCTTTCTGTTCTGCTTTGATTTATCCTGCTTAAACTTGGGCACTGAATTGAACTACCAGGGTTCGAAGCCAGACTAAGTCAGCATCTGTGTTAGAACATCACTGGCACCAATGACTGCATGTGGTTATTTTACTTTAATTTTAATGCTAATCATTTAGCACTCATGCCTGGCTGTATAAATAAACCAAGTGTTATGCCTGTTTGAGCCATGTTAGCTAGAGAGAAGTACAGTGAGAGCTCTGTTGAGAATGGGCTGCTCAGCAAGGCAGTGGTAAGCAAAAAGTCAGCTGCCTTCTTGATGTTTCCTGTTAAAATACATCTTTACTCACTGCCTAATCTGTTCTGCAAATTGTCAAGTGAGACCCCAGTTTGAAAATAAAATGTGCTCTCCTTCTTTCATCAGGTTAGTTCACCTTCAAAAAAAATCCTTTTTTACTTTCTTTCTTTCTTTCAGAAGGTGCAGCTGTTTCTATAGAAGCACTGCAGCCTCTGGGTTTCTCATAATTTCAGGTTTAACTCTTTTTCCTTTCTTTTTCTCTCCTCCTGTGATCCATTCATTAAACAGAGGCGAGGTAGAGAATAAAGAAAGAAAAAGTGCTGCAAACTGATTTGTCATATACCACTTTGCTTTACTGTTGTAGATTCAGCTGCCTCCTGAAACCCTTTGAAAAAGGACTAAGCATTCTTTCCACAGGAAAACTGAGAGAAGTCCGCCACGAGTCTAGCTCCCTCAGTATTTCAAGGATTTTTGTCAACAACAAAAAGCTCACCAGTAACATGCCGAGGGCAATTAGTATCCAACTGAAGGCAGTGGACATCTTGCTGATTCTCCCAGCCAGAACAATCAGCTTCGATGTTGCAAAGACTGTACTGCCTCTTTTGCTGTCGCTGTTTGGCGGTACCAGAGCAATTCGTGTTGGTAGCTTTTTATAGCAATAGTGTCATAGACACAAGCATTGACAGATCTTCTTGATCCGAAGGTTGTTTGCTTTCTAACAACTGGGGCATTGATACAAGCATAGAAGGATTGTTGTCCCAATCTTCCAGTGCACTCACTGTCAGTTGTTTGTTTTGACTTAATGATTGAACTGCTTTGTTCCATTGCACTGGGTCAAATTCTTTCTTGATTTGTTCGGGACACTTGTTCTTCACCCAGTCCATGAGATCCATGGTGTCTAGTGCTTGAGAAAGAAACTGAACCCCCATTCCAGTGTTTCCCATTTTTGACATAAGCATTTCTGCTCCTTCCTTCCTGGTCTCTGAATAAGAGCAGTGTTGTCTTTGTTCCATGATGTTCAAAAACAAGGTATTATTGCTCCCAGGGCTGAACTGTCCCCACAAATGAAATTCTGTGTTTTGTCTCTTCTGGCTTTTTTTTCGGTGTTATCCCCAGCAAGAGGACAAACATCATATACGATTATCTTTAAAAGAATAAAATTGGCCTTTCTTGGAAATGGTATTACAACAATTGTTTCTGAAGGAGGATATCACGAGAGGCTTTGATTAGAAAAAATGGAGGGAATGTAAGGGAATATAGCGCAAGGATGATTCCTTTCAAAATGGGTGTACTGCAAAATTTAGGAGGTAATACAGAAAACCAAAATGCTACTACCACTCAGTAGCCCTTTGAAGAGTCCTAAATTCACTCTACACTGAAATGCAGAGAAGAGGGATAGTTGCAGCTATCAAAGCTGCAGGGCTTTTTCAAAGGTACCCAAGAATAAATCTCTAGAATGTGCATCTGTGCCTTGTTATTCATTTTAGTTACTGTAAAATGGGCATGGAAATTGTTCCATTATTGACTAAAGGTAATTTTGCTTGATCAAACACTACATGCAATTTTGATACTCTTTTCCTTAGACAGCAAAGTAAAGGCATATGAAAAAAATGACAAAAGATTATATTCTAGGGGTAAAAAGAATGAAAAGGATACAGAGAAGTCCAATTTCTTTAGCTCTTTTTAAGATTTTTAGTTTTGAACATGTAATAGTATGTTTAGTAACTGAACATGTAAATAGCATCCTAAACTAGATATCTGGCTTGAACAGAAAGTTTGTTTAGTGAAACAGTTCATCTACTGTGCGTGCATTTGCACTAGTATTTTAGCCCAGATGAAGATCACTTTTTAAGTGCATTCCTGCATTCCTTGCCTGTCCTCATTTACTGTGCTTTGGTTCACTTTGCAGTGTGGGCTCGAGGTACACAAATTGGACCCCTTGGGGTGGAAGCTGCATGGGAAGATGTACTTCACACTCACATCCATTTCATTCCCAGGTGTTGCTGGGTATCAGTGCTCAGGACCAAGGGAGAGTTCTGAAATGCATACGCTTCAGACATCAGGTCCTCACCACAAATTGACTTGCTTTGCAAATCTTCCCGTGTGGGTCCATGCTTCTGTCTAATGTACGTATATTTTCTTTAGTCAGTGGGGAGAGGTGGCAGCAGAGGCCTCCAGGAGATCCTGGTTTGCCTAAAACCAAGCACCATAACCAGTCTGTCAAGGTTTCTCCTGAGAGGTTTTTCGTAGCCACCTTCTTCACTGTCTAAATAAAGGAATATAATATTTATAAACCTAAAGCTTGGGTGCAAGTTGTAATGAAGTAGAGTTCAGCTTCCTTGCTGCCTTGAGTGCTGGCAGCCCTGCTTTTGAACTCTCTTTAACCAATTAATTCTTTTGAGCAGACATGTAGATTGATAATTTTCTTAAAAATATTAATATGTTTATTGGCTCCCAAACTTTTCTTTTACATGTACAACAGACCAATATTACTACCAAAGTTCTTCTCCTCTCTAAAGGAACTCCCTTTAGCAGGTATCAATGCTCATAAAATAAAACTCTTTAGAAAGGATTTCAGATCTGACTTTTGATTCATACTTATGTTTTACACAAAAAGTTTTAAATCTCTTGCATTTTTAAAGTAGCCCTCAGACACTCTTTCTATTTCTGTAGTGTCCTACTTCTCTCTCTCTAAGTCTCTCTCTCTTTTATATGTACATATAAATATTTTATAGAAAACAGATGGTGTGGTAAAGTTGCTATCCACTAAAAAGGCAGAAGATGAAACAGAATGGATCATATTATTCCCTAACTTACGCTCATAAAATAACTCTATTAACATCAAAGTGGGTATTCAAAGCTGTAGGACTTACCTCTGCGTATTGAAGTGAGTTACCTACATGGAGCCCGAAACATAATTATTGTTCTAGGATGATAAGTGTACTTAACCAGAGAAACCTTGCAAGCAGAAAACAGTGTGTAACCACATGGTGTTTATACATGATTAAACAGGATGAATATCCATTGAAAAGGACATTATCTTTTGCTTCCTCAGCCTGTTCATCAAGAGATGGTGACCTTCCATTCTGCATATTAAAAGGCCTTTCAAGTTAGTGAATCCTGGGAATGCAGATCTGTGTTGCTCCTACTTCTATCACAGAATGATACAAACCAACTTCTAAGCTCTGGCATTTCAATAAAAAATGGTCTAAGGTAATAAATGATCAAACACCTGTTTCTTTTCTTTATAAACAGTAAGTGTACCTCTTTGTTGGTTCTAATCTGTGGAGCTACCCTGAGGGTAATTTAGTCTTTCTTTTCCCTGTGCAATACCAAGTGATTCCTCTGAAGAACTGGAGAAGTTTGACAAGTCACTGCAAGAGAAGTGTCTCTAAAAGTAGGGCACGTAACAAGAATTCGTCACTTTAACTACATCATCACTCAGTTACAAGGGCATGTAGTGACAGAACAAGAGAAATGGCCTTAAATTGAAAAAAGGTAGATTTAAATTACCTATTAGGAAGAAATTCTTTACCGTGAGGGTGATGAGGTGCTGGCACAGATTGCCCCGAGAAGTTGTGGATGCCCCATCCCTGGCAATGTTCAAGACCAGGTTGGACAGGGTTTTGAGCAACCTGGTCTAGTGGAAAGTGTTGCTGCCCATGGTAGGAGGGTTGGAACTGGATGATCTTTAAGGTCCCTTCCAAACCCAAACCATTCTGTGGTTCTATGATTTCACGTTTCTATGATTCTAATAAATTAAACTGGCATTTACTCCATATTCAACCAAAATGTTACTGAAAATTGAGTTTTCCATCAACTGACTGCAGAAGTCAACCAGAAACGAGCTAATTCAGGGAAAGGATGAATGTTGCTTTAAACAAAAAAGCTTCTCACCATAAGCTTATTTCGGCACAGCCTTTTCAAATAGAGTATTTTGAGTATTTTAGTATAATATTAGAAGCTGAACAGAATCCTTTTTAACCCTTTTAAACTTTTGGGTGAAACAAGTCTTTTCAGTTCTTGTGGGCTTTCTATGCTGAAGTTGTTTTTGTCTTTTAATAGGGAAAGAAGTATGGGATGCTACTATTGTAACTCCCCCCTAAAATTAGTGAACTACTGTTGTACGCGTGTTTTCTGAGCTATCTATTGAGCTGGCAGAGCTTACATTGCCCACACTCTTTGATTGTTTGTTCAATATGCATCCAGACCCAGTTCAGATTTTTAAAGTATACACGGTAGCACATTCAGATTTTGATTCAGACATGCTGTTGACAATTTACAACACTACTGACCACACACATATTAAAGACCTGAGACCGCAGTTTAATCTGTCTGCATCGCAGCGTTAGTCAGAGGGACTTTTCTAACTTAAGATTCCAACACTTAAAATAGGTGGTTATATGTTATTATGTTCATATGTTATTTCATGATTGAAACAATTTTTTTTTGAGAAAAAAGTAACCTGCAAGGACTTTAAATTTGCTTTTTAAATGCAAAAAATTTTAAAAAAGTAGTGCTTGCAATGTTTTGAATCTATGATTCATTTCACGTTAAGTATTTGAATGCATTGGACTAGTGCTCCTCAGACTTTTACAAGCTAGGAGTGCATAAAACTTTAAAATCAGGGCAATTTCTCTGAAAAATATGGATTTTTGTGTCATTTAAAAATGCTTTACAAGCTCTCCCAGGACAACACTGCTGGAAAAAAGTCCTGTTGTTAATCTTAGTGTCAATGCCAACATATTTAGAGACTTACAACACTGACTTCTGGGAGGGATATTGTAAATGCTGGTATATATATTGGATGACGTGATGGGAACTAGTGATG
Organism: Loriculus beryllinus; assembly: GCA_039877255.1. Lineage (NCBI taxonomy): Eukaryota > Metazoa > Chordata > Aves > Psittaciformes > Psittacidae > Loriculus > Loriculus beryllinus. The sequence goes on along the minus strand of JBCJKH010037347.1, from coordinate 15,897 downwards.
TGTGCATGCATGTACAACACAGGGGCTGGAAACTTATTTTATTTTAGTTGGAATGCAAGAAAATAAACAGAGAAATTCTGCTGGTTCCTGTTATAATTTAAATTGAGGTCTAAACTAAACTTTGTCATATGAAAGAGATTTTTGAAGGATGAATAGAGTAGTGATTCCTCTATAAAAAAGAGAGTAACCTGAAAAAAGCTGGCCTATCCAACCAAAAGAATCTGCCTGCAGCAGAGGTATTTTTCTGTCTTTAAAATGGTGCTGTTTAAAGCTCTCCTGCATATGCTTATTTGAACTGCTTGGCTCTACTTTCTCTTTGTGTACTCACTCACAAGTAAAAATAATAATTTGTGTAAGCATGCAATCATGTTTTTCTACTGAAATATTTCTGACTTTCATTTTGAAAAACACTTTGAAAATTTCTTTTTAATGAAAAGGAGCTACCAAGGACTTCTTATTAGAACCAGCACTTTATGGAAAGGACAGGGTAACTCTATTTGAAAAAGTCATGCTGAATTGATAATAATAAATAGCTTCACTTTGTTTGGCATAGAGGATTTCTTATAAAGTGTCACAATGACAAGCAGCATAGTGGTTGAACACCAAGAGAAGACACAAGGTTTTGAACTAATATCAGGAACAAACTATAAAGCAGGTGAAGCAAAGGGCTGTTCTGCTTGACTGGAGCAGAAAAGGAGAAAGTAACCATTCTGGGAAGATGTATGAAAAGAATTTATTAATATTGGGTATGGAGCAGGTTAGCAGTTAAGAGAGCTGGGATAGGATTTGCAAAGGTCTGAAAACAATTCTGAAGAGAGATATGGTGGGAGTTACTTTGGATTCCCAAAGTAAAAAGTAAGAAGCAGTAAAGTGAGAACAGAAAAACAGTGTTCAGGGGTGAGCACTTCAACCTGCACTGTAACCTGCTGTACAAAAAACCAGCTGTAACTGCAGATACACTCCCAGAATGAAATCCACCTCTTCTGAAACAAATAGCTAAACTCCAGTTGGTTTCAATAAATTTGGTGCTTCAAGTCTGGATAATATGCATATGCAACAATAAGAAGCAATTGTTCTCCATATATCACAATTAACCACACAGGACTATTATTATTTTGTGTACAGGTTTGCATGCCAGACAATCTGAGGAAATTTGTAAAATATACATATGTAAAAATAAATAAACAAAAATATTCTCTATCCTGTAGCCTCTGCTTGTTTTATGAAATAAAAACCTACTAGTTAAACTAGTGAAATAAAATCACAGAATATATATTGTGGTTATCTTGCAGGTTAATTATCAGAAACCATTATAAAAACCTTGATTACAAAATGCTGCATAACAGTATGCATTTTATAAGAGTAAGATAAGCAAAACCCAAAGAGAAATAATGACACTGAGTACAGCTTTTTAATTACCAAATGTCTTTTAAACTGTCCTTTTTTCTTTTAATAGAAAGTTTATAATTTGAACAAATAAAAAAGTAAAATACAAAATGTACTGCATCTAATACACCTAAAATGTACTCACACTATTGTTTCCTTCCATACTCCTTTTTCTATGATTTAAAAAAGAACCCAAATAAACATTTTAGGAGAAAAGGATGAATGCTATAGTCTTGTATATGTTAAAATAATAATACTTTCATATATTGTCTTCCAGTCGTGGGCCTAAAAGCTTTTTGAAAATATTCTCTTTTAATGACAAAACTGAAAAAGAGAGTTTCTATTTCACTTCTTTTAAAAACTGGCTTTTGAAAGTCTTTTTTCCCTATCTCTTAAATTATGAAGTAAAACATACACATTTAGAAAGTCTCAGTCTGCCCACTCAATTCATGTTGAAGCTACCTGCCTAAATGATTAGCTGCTTTATATTTAACTGGAAGATAACTGCTACATTCAGAGGAGACTAATGCTAATTGTAGAAGACAAGAAAGCAAATTAGATTTAAATAGGACCTAGGTATTTTAAAGTTAAACGTCCAATAAATGTCATAGATAGACTGGCTAAACTAAACCTGGCTGAGAGCTGGGTTTGTTCAGCCTGTAGAAAAAAAGGCTCAGGGGAGACCTTGTCACCATGTTCCAGTATTTAAAGGGTGGCTACAAAGAAGATGGTGACTCCCTTTCCACTATTAGTTACATGGAAAAGACAAGGCTTGAGGGGTAAAAGTTACTCCTGGGGAGATTCTGACCGGACACAAGAAGACAATTTTTCACAATGGAACAATTAGCCATTGGAATAATCTCCCCTTGGAATTGGACTCCCCAATGTTGGATAATTTGAAGATTTGGCTGGACAGGGTGCTGGGACGTCTAGTCTAGGTTCTGCTTTGACTAGAAAGCTTGGATCAGATGATCCTTCAGTCCTTTCCAACCTGGTATTCTATGATTCTTTGAAACCTTTACATAAGGTAAAGGTATATTTTCTTTGAGGACATCATAACTCACATTCTAATGTCAGTGTGTTTGGCTACCTTGGATACTTCCTCTTTCAATTTTTTCTTGTATATGTCATATTAAATGGCAGACAAAATATGAGCATCTTAAAAAATGTTCTTAGATTCTTTTCTCATTGTTACACAGCTTGCTTTCCTACAGAAACACTTGAGATAATTTGGACCCACAAACTCCTCATAAAATTTTTCCTTCTATGCAAATGCTTTAACTTTATTGTAAGGACAGTCTTACACTGTCAAAAAAACAATACATTTTCTTCAGTTGGGGAATGCAGAAGTGCATTAATCTTTCTTCCTTGGCTGTAAATCAGATGTGTTTTCTTAGAGCACTTTAATTTTGTACAAAAAAAAACAAAAAATAAAATAAAAAAAAAAAAAAAAAACAAAAAAAAACCCCAAAACAAAACAAAAAAACCTTAAACCAACCAACCAATCAAAAAGAAAAAAAACAACCCCAAAGCCACAACAACAAAAAGCCATAATGTTGCCAGTATTTGAAAGAAAACCAAATGCTTTGATATACAGTAAAAATGACGAACTAAAATAACAAAGAACAAGATCTGCAAAAGGAAATCACATATGAATTTCATAATCCAAGATCCATAACTCTTTATTTAGTGCCTTTCTTCTCTTCTCAGACCAGATCCTGTCTACTGTGTTTAAATTTATATTGACTACCACAGTATAGTCTTCACTTGTGTATACAGACACTGCCAAATATGCAAAAAGCCCCCCAAACCCCATTTTACTTACATAGGAATACGAAAAAGAAAAGGAATTTCACTCCTGGTGCCTATGAAAATGAAGGTCACATAGTTTTGTTTAGAGGGAGATAGATGTAGGGCACCCTTACATGTTTGATGTCAGCAGTCCCAACCTCCCCGTGACAGATCTAAAATGAAGACAGGTTACATGCAGCTACTGGAGGGGAGCACTCCTATGAGTCTTCACCCATCAGGGTAGGTATGCCTGCACACAACTTCTTGTTACATAGGTTCTGTTCAGCCAAAGCATTTCACAGTTGTGTAGTGCTCCCTCACTAAGATGTATCCTTGTGACTCCAGGCTCCTTTCTAGAGACATACCTATGGCTTTAAAAAATACCTCTAATTCTTATGATTGAAAAGTAAGCCTGGCCTGAAACCAAAATGTTTCTCAGGTTCTGTATCTTGCTTCTGTAATTTTGGGACCGCCTCAGACTTGTATTTGGCCCTCCTGTGCTCCTTGGTTTCCACGGAAAGTTAATCAAAGATGCGGTCAAATGAGAGCCACGGTGCATTCTTACAGGTCCCTAATCAGGTTGACAAAATATCTGAGACATCCATTTGCACTGGGATGGCTGGATTTGTTGAAGGGCTGATCCACTGTGCAGCTGCCCAGTGTGTCTACATGTCACTTAAACTACCAAGAATGTCCTTAGAGAGAATAAGACAGAACAGCTAAATATGTCTTACAAAAGGTATTTCAATCAAATGCCTAGAAAGTAAGACCTGGAGGCCTAATTTATTTTGACCATTGCTAATACAACTACTATGTCTACTACATGGCTGTCAGTTTCATGGCACAAAGTACAGCAAGAAATAAGAAACAGAAATATATGAAATTCGATACTGCTTTCTTCCTTTGGCAATTTTCTAGTACACCAGCACAGGAGGTTGATGAAGTTTGCTGTGTTTCACCTCATTTCTGTCACTTTGAGAAGCTCTCAGTTTTCAGAATCATTTGAGAACCACTGTTAAGATGGTTTAAAAGCTCTTCTAGGTGCACAGCACAACTGCCTTCACACTCTTCACTTCTACACTTGTGCAGTAGCTTTATGATTCATTCTAACATTCACCAGTTGTTATGGTTTAAGCCCAGCCGACAACCCAAAACCACACAGCCGCTCGCTCCTTCCCCCCCGCTTCCTCCCACCACTCCCAGAGGGTTGGGGAGGAGAATTGAAAGAATGTAACTCCCATGGGTTGAAATAAGAACAGTCTAGTAACTAAGGTATAACACAAATCACTACTGCTACCACCAATAATAATAATGGTAAGGGAAACAACAAGGGAAGAGAATACAACTACTCACCATCTGCCGACTGATACCCAGCCTGACTGAGCAGTGATCTAGCCCTTCCAGGTGACTGCCCCCAGTTTATATAGTGGGCATGATGTGCTGTGGTATGGAATACTATTTTGGCTAGTTTGGGTCAGGTGTCCTGTCTCTGCTTCCTCCTGGCTTCCTCTCCTCCCTGGCAGAGCATGAGACTCAGAAAGTCCTTGGTCAGAGTAAACATTACTTAGCAACAACTGAAAACATCAGTGTTACCAATGCTGTTCCCAGGCTGAAAGTCAAAACCACAGCACTGCACTAGCTGCTAAGAAGGAGAAAAATGACTGCTACTGCTGAACCCAGGACACCAGTATACAGGTTGACACTGCTAAGTCATGTCTCCAAGGGATGGAATTTGAACCCAGGTTTCTAGAAGTGAAGAGTTAAAGCACATTCCACAGTTCCATTTGTGACATCCCCTACACTCTCCTTCTGCCATAATTTTGAAAAACTAAATAACACTAAGTGAAACCATTAGAGCTGAATTCCAGCCACACTAAATCAATTCATAATTAATATCTTATAGGTTTGGTAATGCCATACTGTTCTTCAAGATAAACAGGCTGTGGGGGCCTATTCTTCTGTACATACACATAAGGATTTACACAATTTCTCCCCATTATTATTAATGGAAGCAGTTATACATAATCAAATAATATAGCAATAGAAAACAGGATATGATATAATGGAAGAGACTTGCTAAGTTTCACACAAGTGAGAACTGATACAGAAATATTGTTTACCACTTTATACAACATATATACAATTGCTACACTGATTTATACAGCATTAAATAAATAAGTAGGTGGTTTATGCTTTGTGGATGTCTAAGGTAGTTTTAAGAGCTGTAAATGGCTATGTCAGGTCAGACTAAGGTTTACATAATTCATTAATGTCTGACAGTGGCTAGTAGCAGATGTCCAGAAAAGCATGAAAGAGCAGGTCAGGCACATACTGAAATGACAGAGGAGCATCTTTGCACTTGAAAGCCCCTGTCTCATTTTTCTTTAATGTGTTTGCTTAACCCCTTTTCTATACTCATGCATACTTTTCTGGCACCCAAACCACCATCTTGCACCACGATATGAAGCTTAACTGTGCAATGTATGGAAAAGCACTTCTGATTTGCAATTTGCTATCTGTTGATTGCATCAGATATTTCTCACCTCTTGTACTATGAGACAGCAAATAAATTCTCTGTGTACATTCCTCTTGTTTCTCAGGGTTTTATAGGTCATTGCAATGTCTCTCTGAAGGCGCCCCTATTCTAAGCTGAAAAGTACTGGTCCACAGAGTCATTCATAGCATGGAAGATTTTCTGCTTCTTCATTCATCCTCTTTGCTCTGTTCTGTATCATATTTGGTTTTACTCAAGCTTTTTCAAAGCTTTACAGATGGAGAAGGCAAAGCTTTACGGAGTATTTCACATCAGCTAATATTACAGTTAAGATGAAGAGCTGAGTGATAACATGAGCTTCTGAAAAAGTATCTGCTTTAGCATAGAGTGTGTAGAGATATAGTGTGACTATTTTTTTGTATTTTGGTAGCATTATAGACCTTAGTTCCAATTTAAGTGACTGCAGTTTGCCTGTAAAGTTTTTGGTGCCTGTGTGGTGAATTACAGGTTTCATAAAACATATGACACTCTTAAGTGTGGCTTCATATTTTATACTGTTGGTGTTTTATTTAACTACATATTATCCAAAAAGATATCCAAAAGATAATACACTAGCTGCTTATACTCTGAAAAGGTGTTCTGTTACCCGGGGTCGTAAAAGGGAGATGACAGACTTGTTCAGGAAATGTATGTCAATTACTCAGATTTTTTCAGAAGATCACTCATGTGACATTGGAAAACACAAATCTCATTTTCTGGGTCTTTGAATATGAAAGGGTAATAGCTGTGATAAAACCACAACTATATTTGATTCTGTATGATGTTCATATTTAGAGAGAGTTAGCCTGAATGCTCTAAAGGATCTCAGTGTTGTACTTTTATAGAGTACAGACAACTTCCTGTGGCATACAACAGTCCTGTTTTCTCCAATGGGATGCTTAGGGATATTTTTGCAAGTTATCTGCTACTTTGAGTTTCACCTTAAGCTTTGTTTTGTCCAAAGAGCTTGTTTCATCTCACCTGCAACACATCAACTTGAGACTGCACTGCACTGGAGAAGAACAAAACAAATTATCTAGGTCTAATAAAAATACTGTATGCAGGTTCACCTCTTCCACGTAACTTTAAATGATCTCTCATTCTACAGGAGTGATATTCACCAGGTGTGAATTACATCATTTCCTTTATGGTTACAGGATCTTTCTGTTTGAACTGATTTTGATTTATACATGTTTCAACATCATGTGTGCCCATCAACACCTTGTATGCCCTCTGTCTCTTTGGGACTAGTATAGCTGTGAGAACAGCTAGACCATTTAAACTAACAGACCCTTGGTTTAAGCACCTCGGTTTAAGTGGTAGCGGTGCTAAGGACACCTCCCTAGCTCTTTCAGCTGATCTGAGTGCACTAAGGAGTGTAGGAATGATTAAAGGCACACAGAGGGCCAGCTTGCTTGCAAGAGGAGATGGAACTGGGAGAATGTTTGCCATAGTGAATGGAAACATTGCTACAGGTTTTGAACTAACTGATTGAAGAAGCAGGTAACAAATATATTTATTTACATTTCTATAACTGGTATTAGACTAGCAATAGCAATAATGAACATGTTTGATATTCATATGTGTTAAAAAAAATAAATGTGGAGGTCTGGATTAAAGGTTCTACTCTAAAATTACCATGTAATAAAAAAGCGGCATCAAATTTTTAAAGTAAAATTATTTCAATATGCAAATGCATCTTACTATCCTATTTATTATTCACATAAAATGAGCCTTAAAATACCATTAAATGATACTCATTGGTATCAGACACAATTATGATTAACTGAGACTGATTTACCACCCAAGTTTTTCAGATTCAAATGCTTCACATTACCATATTTATTTACTTAAATTGAGCATTCATCTACTTGTTCTTAACAGCTACAAGAAAGTCAGACTATAAACTCATGTTCCTCTAGTATACCTACCAATATAGTTTCACTCTCTGTGAAATTATAATAGCTGTTTCTCACTCTGGTTTTAAGAACTAGTCATTACTTTTAGATATGATATTCTCCCTCCAAGTAGAGGCCATCATGAAGTGCAATATTCAGATGCCAGTCTGAGCTGAACTGTGTTCATGAGTACTTGATTCAAGCTTATCTCCAAATTATTAGGTTACTCTCCTGAAGCTGATATTTCTGCCTCCATGACAGGATGATTTGTCATTCTGATGATATTTACTAAAATAATTCTACCAATACAATTTTTGCATGGATACTCTTATTTCTAAGTAATATCTGAATTTCTCCCACTTGGTGAGTTATGCTCTTCCTACAGTGGCAGTGTAATTATGCTTCTACATTTCACCACAGAAGCAAAGCTAAGCTTCATTACCAATCTGCAATAAGAAACTGATACTGTTTTTTTCATGAATTTCTAAGAGGCAGTGAGATGTACTGTATTTATTTAAGAAAAGAAAGAACAATAGAACTTTTCAGACTTGGCTCTTTTGTGTAATATAGCCTTTTTTTTTACCATTCATGCAGGCTGAATAAGTGGCTTTAAACAGCTCTTCCAGAGTATTGTAGTAGGAGATAAAGTTATTATTCCTGTCCCTCCAAAGACCCTACAAATGAAAAGTCTTCATGAAGTCAGAAAACCTTTCTCTGTACTATGTCTACCAAAATCACACAAAATTTGGGCAGCATTTAGGAGTTTTAAATAGTTCTGAATTGCAATTGAGCTAGAAGCGCAACTGAGAAGGTCAAAGGGTGGTCCAAGCACAGGTGCAACATATACTCTGGCTCCTCAAAAAGAAGGAACAGTAGGTCTGACTGACTGCATGTGATGTTCTGTAAATTTTGTGGATTTCTGCATAGATTAAAGTAATACTTAAGACCTTAAGATGCTGTCAAAGTAATTTCAGCAGATCCCTACTGGATGTCTGAAATCTTTCATTCTAATTCAGCACTCAAAATCTCTGCATGATGAACAGTCTAACTAATGAGACTGAAGGATACCTCATAACCTTACTGTCAGTGAAGCTCTGTGGATTGACTGAAGACTGGCACACTCACACCTGGTAAAATGCATGGACTCATGCTGGGATGCTATTAGCACATACATTCTCATTTGTTTAATCCCCTTTCCTCATTTTTTTTTTAAATCAAGTATTAGGAGGCTTTCTCAAAGATGAAAATTTTCTCTATGTTTATTTCCCTACAGGTGAAAATAAGCCCCCTACAGTAACCTGTGTTTAAATTCAGGAGAAATATGTAATTTCTAAAACACAAATCAGCTCTCCATGGTATTCTGTATAATGTAAATAACGTCAGTACATAAGCAGAAGAGAAAGCATTCATACTATTCAAAAAGCATCTACCTTATCCTCCAACTAAGCCTGAAGGGACTTGACAAGACATGAAAGCATGGCATGTTCAACATTACTTTGGCATTGCTTGTTTATCCCTTTTGCCATTATTTGCCAATCAGTTCACTTTTGCCATAATTGAACTTACTAAAATAGTTCAATCTAGAGCGCTCTAGCAAAAAACTTTACTCTGATTTTTCCTGATATGTATACAGACACATACATAAGAAATTAGCACATTTTTTCATTACATATATTTCATGTTTTTCATATTTCTTTGAATGAGACATGAAGACATACACATAAGATGGTGGAAAGTGTTTACATTTACTCAGGAGTTTAATATTTTTCATCATTCTTACTGAAGCACATCTAATGTTTAATATTTTGGGACTGTCTTTAATCTGTATTTGAAAAGTGTAATATAAATGCCTCTATAACAAAAAATGTAACCAACACATCACAATTCTCATGCTTCTATTCTCTGAAAGAGCATGTCTGGGACAAGACTGTCACTGCAGAATTTACTGTTTGTACTGGAACTATGCTCATAAATCTCATAATTGATTTTTTTTTTGTGGGCTTTTTTTTTTTTTTTTTTTTTTGTTTATTTGTGCTTATTTATTTTTTAAGAGAGTCCAGGAGAAACTTTCATTGTAAAGATCATCCTGAAATAAATATTGAATTTATATTAGGGGTATAGGCTCAGAGAAAATTTTCTTAGTCTTCACATGAGATATTGCTTATATATTTGTGTTGTAGAAAATTACTGAAATAACTCAGAATTTATAAGGTCCTTGCAAGCAATTAACCAAAATTCCTCTTGCATTTTTTACTCTACAGAGACTCACCTACACATGTATTTTTATCTTCACCTTCTCTAGCAAAGAATCATTTTTAAACTGTGGGAGTCAAAACTCAGGCTATGGGGATTTAAACTACCCTGAATTTCCCCTTAGGCACACAGTACACAAAGAAAATGTTACCCACCCAGCCTTTCATTTGTAGTGCTGAGCTGTTAGAAGAAGATTCTGAAAACAGGGCTGTTAAAGACAAACAATGACAATAATTTCATGCATTGTGTATTTTATCTTAGAATATCAGTCTTGATCAGAATCTGCAAGCCTGTAGTGCTGCATAGGGCTGTTGTGGCCCAAGAGCAACCCTTTTAGTGAAGAAATTTTTCCCAAGACTCAGCACTTCGCCTTGTTGAACCCCATTGATCCAGCCTGTTCAGATCCCCCTGCAGAGCCTTTTTACCTTCAAGCTGGAACATCCAGCCATTTTTTTACCCAGCAAACAGTACACCCATTCAAGCCATGAGGAGACAGTTTCTCTAGGAGAGTGTTTAGGGAAATGGTGTCAAAGGCTTTACTAAAGTCCAGGTAGACAACATCAACAGCTTTTCCCTCATCCAATAACCTGGTCACATTGTCATAAAATGAGATCAGGTCAGTTAAGCAGGACCTGCCTTTCATAAACCCATGCTGACTGGGACTGATCACCTGGTTGTTCTGTATGTCCCACGGGATGACACTCCAGACGGGTTCCATAACCTTCTCCAGAACTGGTTATGTTATGGTTTTAACTTGTTATTGTTTTAATAAGTTAGAAAGAATAGATGCTAAATAGGCAGAAAAAAAGTATTTCTATTAGCAACATAACAGTCCCCAATGAAATACAGCAAGCCACAATTTTTTCTGATGAGCTGTTTAGCAAATTTCCTTGCTTATCCACCTTTGTTCACACAGTACATATAACAACTGCTTTACAGAAGCTAAATCAAAATTGCCACAAGATTAAAACATTTCTGACTTTTGTTTAGCAGCTTAGTAGAACATGAGGAAATTACCTCTTCTGAGCAGCACTTGACATGCACCCTCCATGGAACCACACATACTCTTTGGTAAATGTAAAGAAATATGAAATTAATACAACAGGTGGGCTGTTTCTCCTTCCACTTTCCAAAAGTGGTGCCTTAGCACCTAAATGATATCATTGCCCAAGTGCTTCAATAAGTTTAATTAAATGTATCACTTCCAATAAATTCCTTGGGCAAAACAAACCACCATAGGGGCACATAAAGAATGTGAACATTAATTGCATTTGAGATTAGCCTTGTTGAATTGAATTCTCACACACTGATACCCTTTCTACTTATACCATAAATATCAGGTATTTACACACCCAGCTATTGGCAGCTTTACGGTAAAGTAATATTCCCACTAGACTGCAAGCCGACACAGGAAAAAGTTTTCACTAACAGAAGTACCTGCTTACAAATGACCAGTGAGACAGACAGAACCTCTCTTTTGAAACCCTTTATAAATGAGGTATTTCTGTTCAATATCATTCCATTAACAACTTCTGCATTAGAGAATTGTAGATGAAAAAAACTGTACTTATATAAACCATCAAAAATTTTTGAGGAAAAAAAAAAATCAAGGACACCTAATGAAAAATCTAATTTGCTGATAAATTAATTAAATTCCCTAACGATCCAACCCTGACTAAACATATCCCATTTGGGAGAGACTGAAAGAAAAAATTGCTAATTAACGTTAATGCAGAGACTGGAACAATTAGAAGAATAGGCTCACAGCAGAACATCCCTTTTTTACTCAATAAGTACAAGTATGATAACTAAATCTTTACATTCACAAGAGCTACTGTGAACTAAAGAATTCCATTACACACAACACAAGCAATAATGTCACAGTCCCCTTGTGGAGGCAAATGTAAACCAAGTGTGGAATAGCTGTTCCTTCTTGGTTTACATTTAATCATGTCCCAGTGTCTTGAGAAAACCATAAGGAATTAGTACTACTGTGACATTTCCAGCACTCTAAAGATTGAACATCTTTTCTAGGCATATTCTAATAAATACTTTTAAATTTTTGTAATCAATTGATTATTATAATTGTATTTCAGTGAATATAGCTGTAAAATAGAAAAGTGGATAAACTAACATGTATGGTGTCATAAACCAATGAGAGACGGGAAAGCTCTTGATGTCTCAGATTAGAAGTGGCTGAATTCCCTTTTCCAGTGCTTACTTCCACTACTGATAAAGTTAATTTTTATAATGAGTAGATGAAGGCTGCATACATAGTGATGACTTGCACAACTCTTTCCTAGTTTTAATAGCTCTGTTTTAAAAATTAATTCTGGATGAAATAAGCTTCTCAGCCTACACAAGGGATTCTCATAATACCAGTTTTAATTTTGAGTTTATTGGTTTATACATGAAAGCAAAAATAGTGCAAAAGACATTTACAAGTTCCTGATGTTTTTTACCATTTCTATAAATTACTTGTTTAAAATTTTTCTATGATATATTTCCATTTTGCCACCATGCTATCTCTTAATTATTGATCAATATGACTCTAAATATAGATCTATTCAAATGGTAGACTGTAAGGAGCCATAATGGACTACTGGGTAACAAATGTCTGTTTTAACAGGTCCATAACCATGTATTTGCTGTAGGAGATACTTTACTATGGCTCCAAAGGAGCTATTACAAGCTATTGACTATGAGCACATTCCTTCCCATCTAATTATGTATTAATGTTACTGCTGTTACTGTCACAACAAAGAGAAAGTTGAAGAGAAAATGTTAAGAACTGAAGCAGATAAAAATTTATTTAGCATTGAAAATTCTAAATGAAAAGTTTCTTGGTAGAAACATAAATTGGTGAACAGTTGAAAGAAATAAGGATGTCTACTGGAGTTTAATAACACCCAGTGAATCCAGTTTCCAGTAACTTAGACAGCTGTTTTGTTTCATTCTGTATTCCTGAACAGAGGCATCCCACAATTTTCTCTTTAAATACTGAGCTGAGTGAAAGGAACAAGTTTGGTTTCTTTCACACCTCTACCATTGCTCTCCACATATTTTTCAACCAAAATACTTACTAAGAAGGGAGTATCATTCCTTTTGATTTATCTGGGTTCAACTTTTGGTTATGTAAGGAAATATGAAGCAAGGAAAATTAACTTTATTTTTTCATTTTATAGTGAAGAATTTGCACAGCTTCAGTCCTGACAGCATGGAAAATGCAAAGAAACAGAACAGAGACATAATGATATCTTCTGAAAGAGAAGCAAAGCTAAAATGTAGGAACAGCTCTCTGCAGACAAAGAAAGTATGTATCCACCTTCCCAAAAGACAGCAAGACCTTGAGCTATACTCCCATCTTTTGTGCATTCAGGGGTTTGACTGTTTTTGTATTTGCAGAAATAACAACTACCGAAGACTGATAGTGTAAAAGCCACTGGATATATCTGATAGTGCAATCAAACACAAAACAGGGACAGTATAAGTTTTGAAAGACAGCCAGTTTCTGCACCTTTCTCTGTCACATTAAGATTCACTAAGCATTCACAAATATGTGCATAATGACCAGGTAATCCATACCTGGATGTTTCAGTCTTCCAACAGACAGCAGACATAACGAACAAAGTGGGCCAATTCCTGCTGAAAAGCTTTATCAGAAGCTTGGGATTCAGAGTGCAGAATATTTTTCCTTTAAATAATAACAATAAAAAAATAATCTATAAGTCTATTCTTCAGTAACATACTAGGTCTTTGGCACCTCTAAATCAAGACTTTTTCCCAAAACATGCAACAGTCCTTATGTCCCAGGGGAGAGAATGGGAAATAGAATTTTTCAGCAAAATTGTTCCTGGACATGATTTGCTATGACTTCTAACCAAAGACTTCCTGAACTGAGAATGAATCACCCTGCAGTTATGGAATACTAAGCAACAGACGCTTAGAAATGTCCACAGAATGCATATTTTTCCCAAGCTACATGATTTTAAACATTACCCAAAATCTTGGATGGAATCCATCTCACCTAATTTCAAGCATCGGCAATGTAGACGTTTAGAGCTGAGCTAACCAGTTAACCTAGGCAATTTTGTCTGGTTTTGTCAAATGACAACAGTTTGAAAGCATAATTCAACTTACTTTAACCATCTCTACCAGAATGAGGTGATCTACACTGCAATATAAATATTAAAAATAAGTATAACATTCATAGCTTAGATATGTAGTAATCCATATTTGTTTGATTATTTCTCCTTAAAACAATGTTTAAGGAGGACAAAAAAGTACAAGCTACATGCCTGAAGGAACTACACTAAAGAACAAGATCAAGAGATTTTCAAGTCTCTTTATAAACATCTCACCATTAATTACACCAAGTTACAGACCATATTCAAAAAAGAACCATTTTGATAATTTTGCTAAAATAATCTATTGAGCAATGTGTTATGGGTGCTCAATTATGCTTCAATTATGCTCAAATATGGCAATCAGTAGCTTGAGATAGCTAACAGCTTAGGTTATAGACAGACATGCACTCTGTTTCTGATGTCCTCAGCTCAGTTTTAAACCACCCTGACTACCGTAGCTATATTTGATATGTATTTCATATGTACTACATTGCAAGTGACAGAACAAGAAAGAATGAGCAATCATGGCTTAGCTGCATATCTGGAACAGCCTCAAAGAAATTACAAACATTGTAAGCATAAAATCAGTGACTGAATTAATTAACCAATGAAATGTCATTTCTCAGTTCCCGCCTGCATTACAATACTGTGTGCCCTTGAACCATTGCCTGTACTCACCCACAAGTCTTCATTATTGGAAAAAAATGAATGACACACACAAATATGTACTTTCTATTATATATGTTATGGACAATTCCAAATCATGCCAAATAGTCAGAACATGGTTGCAAAACTGCTACAAAAGCAACACTGATGTGTGTAATTTTGGCGCAGGAAACAGTTTTGCAGTATCATCAAAACTATAGCAAAGCTAGTGGGTATAGATGTAGTCATATTTTTATTCTGCATGGGTCAATGGTTCATTGCAGCTCTTGTTTTCCGCTATATATTCTGAAATGAAAATGTGGGCAGTTAGGCATGGTTTTACTAGGGTAGGTATATCACCAGCAAACAAATCAAACCAAACCGATTTGGCCTTTATTAAGACAACTGAACCTTGTAACTACTCTTTTCAAAAGAGTAAAATAAAGATACCAAATAGTGGTAGATGACCACGTGCATCATTTCCCTTCTCCTTTTAGCTCATAAGAGGCAGTTTGAACAGTTATAGCTTTAAGATGATTCAATGCTGTAGGCAAAGCAGAATAGTCCTATGGTAGAGTCAATGTCCCCCATTATGCCCGCATGTGCCCGCTGAAAATAAAGGTGTCTGGGTTGCACAGAACCACCTGGTTTACATACCAATGTTAGCGTATGATGCATCACACACCTGAAATGTATTTCTCTTCCATGAACTTAAAGGCAGCATGAGGAAACAGCACTTCTGTCTGCACATGAGATAGCTAGAGTAACAGGAGTTGGAGCAAATCTCAGCCAGGCAGTGAAGGGAGATGCTTGGAGCTTTCTGGGGCTGAAAACTGTCTCATGAACAGAGCCTGCAGACAGCATTTACAGTTTCTGTCAAGGAGTGGGCAGCTCTGGTATTGGAGAGTGACCCTGCCTCACTTGCCTGCAAGTGCATAGTATCGTGCTGGGGAGTGTGGGAACAATGTTTGGAGTACAGGGAGGAAACAGAGTTGGAAGCAGAAGGGAAAACAGAAACAAAGTTGGTTTCCTGGTGTGGAGAAAATGAGGGAAAATTAAGGAAGTGTGCGGATTACTTGGTGGATACAGAACTGGCTGTACGGCCGAATGCAAAGAGTTGTGGTCAATGGCTCAGTGTCCAGCTGCAGACCAGTGACGAGTGGTGTCCCTCAGGGATCGGTGTTGGAACCGGTCTTGTTCAACATCTTTGTCGCTGACATGGACAGTGGGATTGAGTGCGCCCTCAGCAAGTTTGCCGATGACA
>JBCJKH010037344.1:0-11379 GCA_039877255.1 Loriculus beryllinus | reverse complement strand
CAATCTTTACACAGTAGTAGAAACTACTGTAGCAGACTGTAAGCACTTTATATGACAGAAATTGTGCCTGAAATCCCCAGAGGGAGATTCTGAGCAAGGCTGCACAGTAGTTAAACCCTACTTTATGAGTGCAAGAAGGAAAACTGCTAGACCCATATTGTTACTGCACTACTCTCCTTAGAATTTATGTAGGCTAAAGAAACACAGATATATGCAGTACATATATTTTGCTTGCATGCACAGCTTTTGCTTTCCCTATTAAGCTGCCTTTATCTCAGCACAGAAGTTTGCTCACTTTTACCATTCCCATTCCCATTTATCTGTCATCCCACTGAGGAAGAGTGAGTGAGGGGCTGATCTGCCAACTGGTGTTTGTTAACCCAGCGTGTTTGAGTGGTAGTCAGTAAGTACCAAGGGGACAGCACATTATTTAGATATTAAAGAAAAAAAAAATCAAGAAACCACCAAAAGTCTGCTGTAGTTTATAGGTGCTAATATGAGTATCTCCAAAACAAATATGTGCTCTGTTAAAAAAAAAATACACCTTCAGAATTCAGCAGAATTGTACTTTTTCCTAACAACAAAAGTATCACTCCTGATATCAAAAAATGTCACTTTTGGTTAATATTTTGCTTGGAAAATAAGGGAAGAACGTAGGAAAGATAGAAACTTTTTCTTCTGATTTCATGCTTCCATTTTGAGCACATTAATCATCTCTCTGCCTGATGCCACCATGGTCAGCACAATTAAAGTAAGCAGGTGGAAACAGCTCCCATCCAACTGAGCTAAATTCCTTGGTGAGGGCCTTTGCACACTTCACAGATTCTTGTTGCAGTGTGGTACCTGCTTTTAAAGGTATATTTACTGCCTTTCAGCCATACTGCTGTTATCCTGTATTTCATTAAAAGTAGGTGAAAAAAAAGGGCTGAGCAGGTAGCTAGTGTTTTGGCTGAAGTTACATGCTTATTGCAGTATTGGTGCCAAACTTGGTTTTGGTTTGCTTTGTTTGTTGGGTTTTTTGTTTGTTTATTTTGGGTTGGGGCTTTTTTGTGTATGTGTTTGGTTTGTTTCTGTTTCAAACTGTTCAGATGTTGATTGCTGTTCTGAACATGAGTCAGAGTTTGTACAGCGGACAAAGATCTACAGTGTAGCCATCTTTTCTCTCTAAGTGTTTTCTTTTCCCTTTGTTTGAGACTTCTGTAGTTTTCATTCCAAAGTTTTATCCTTAAGGGAAGGCACTGTATGGATCACAGTGATGAGAAGTGGAAAGAACTGGTGAAAGGTAATTTTATGCATGCATCGTGCATCCTCTTCTACTATGAAATTTTCACTTTAGAATTCATTTGCGGTATTGTCTGCAATTCCTATAGAAGTGGTAAATGATGTATGAAATGAAACATTTTTGTTGACTGTACCAAGAATTCAGATAATAACGTTATAGTCGCTGCTGAGGCATATTTATCTTACTTGCCATAATACTTGATATTAAGGCAAGCTGTCAAAAGTTTACTTGGATCAAAAGAGTTAGAGAATGAGAGCAAGGGATTTTTAAGGCAAATAGACTGTTCTAAGGAAAAGCAAAAGAAAAGAGAAGATGTATTGTCACTGAATAACCCAATTGTTAGACATCATCTCGGAAGTAGGTCACCTTTCCTGAGGAAGGATGAGCTTGCCCTTGAGATGGAGCAATGTAAGGCTAAGACAATGATTCAGGTGTTAAAAATACTTATTAGAAATACAGTTTGCCAGTTATGCAAAGCAGAGGTCCAGATGAAGAGCTTTTTTTTTTTCTTTTCTATATGAGTATGCACATGTTCTGTGAGTTATTTTTCTGTTTCTGTTGGATTAGACCCTGAAAAGATTTTCTTTTGAAGCTCAGAGAGCTGCAGGGTCAAAGCAGCCTACTTGACAAGAGGCTAGCTTTTCTTCATCAGCTTCCATGAACCACTAGGACTTAAAGACTTTTATCAACAGTAGGTTTAAGATAATTTTTTGGGGTAATCTGACTTTCTTACTGTTTCAAATGGTAACTTAAGAGTGGCAAAGTACTTTCTTCTAAAGGTGAGTGAACACACATACAAAACCATGTAGAAATATTGACATCTGCATTCAATTTTGTGATGCAATCTGCTCACTTGATCTACCCAAGTTTGCTTTTGTTTTCACGGCTGTCGTGATTCATAAACAGTGTTACTGCTGTTAAGTCCTTAACTTACTGGTCTTGTGTACTCTGTTGCTCTTTTGACCTCCTCACTTGAAACTGTCAGTACAGAGAACTGACAAGTTTTGCAGAACCGAAATCAAAGACATATTTCTCTGCTTCCTCGCTGTGATTGTTTCTTCTTACTCTGCCTAAATCAGAGATTAGAAAAAGAGGCAGAAGAAAGCACGCATCAGTGCAACAAATAGCTTATGGTGCAGCCACAGTTTTGTTGTCATTGCCTTTCTACAGAGGCATTAGCTTTGTTTTATAGGGGAAAATGCTGCTGCATTTAATATAGGAGTGGAAACACTGACCTCTGTGTTCTTTCTCTCTGTCCTGCAGACTTGCAGTAAAACTTGGGTGACTCCTTTGTTGTGTCTTTAAAGCAGCCAGTATATCTTACTGTGTTTTAATGGTGCTTCGAACACTTTTTGTGGAAATTGCCTACTTTGTTTTTTGAGTTCATAACTGATGGTCTTGTATGGAAAAGATCTAATCATAAGAAAGCAAATACTGTAAAATGGAGAGATGTGGGAATGTTCCCACTTTTCTTAAGGAAGGTCATTTTTATTATAGTAGTCTTTCTGAAAAATCTATATTTCTCATCCTATGTATTTTCTGGAATATTGCGGGTAAACTAAAATCTACCATAGAAGACATGGCACATAATCCAGGATTTCACAAGAAAGTGAAAAAAGGTGTAGACTTCCACCTTGATAGTTCTCAACCAGAATAGTCAGAAATGTAAAAAGACCAACCAACCAATCAACAGAAACAAACGAACAAACAAGCAAACCAACCCCCAAAACTCAAAACTTTCTGAATATTTAGCTGGTGAATGGACTTTTCTCTTGTGAATAAAAGAAAAAAACACAAAGTTTTAAACATAGAACAAGTACTCACCTTTTCAGGTAACCATGAGAATTTCTACTGTGGTAAAGACATTTTTACCTGAGAGGCAAGCATAATGAAAACAATTTTTAGTTGTCTTCTTCTTGCTCCATAGCTTCCTCTCTTTTCATTTTAAGGTGTGTTTTTTCCTGGTGTTTTACTTTGATAAACTTTGTCTTATTAAGTGTTAGTGTCTGGTACAGCCCCAGTAGCCCTTAACAGGACTCATTGGAAGCACTGAGCAGATCGAAAAGCAATTAGCATTCTGGCTTGTGATAATTATCCACAGTATGGGAGGCTTATCCAAGATGTAGTTTCCACTGTGTCTAATAATAGGATTTTTTTTTTAACACTGATATATTTTCATGGACACAGTAGTGCTCTCATTTCAGTTCTGTCATTTAGCTCAGATAGGGGAAATAAACATCCCTCACACATTTTTTTCCTTCATAAAGGAAAGTGCACTGCTGTTCTGACAACTTGTTGTGTCACCTAAAAGTCACCTTGAATCATGTTTTAATCAGCTGGAACAAGGCAACATCTCATTTATTTCTGCAGTTTCCTTGCTCTGCAATGCACTGATTGCCAAGACATAGAAATCCAAATTGAGCTCTGATTAAAATGGAATGAGGATGCAGATGCTGCCATTGGTTCAGAGGGGCACTCTGCTCTGTGCTAGGAAAGGTCAAGGTGATTCAAGTTCCAGTTAAACTAGAAAGATTTACTCTAGTTCAGGAAGATGTTGCATTGTAACAAGTTTATTCTGTGACAGGTTGAATAATTCTAAATCATTTCTCTTTGATCTATTAGTTTTTATTAGTACAAGAGCTTACTTGGAAAAGAAACTCAGTATTTTTTGCATAGTGCAGCAGGACCCAATCCTATTCTCATAAAAGCATCGTTTCACAGGCTTGGAAATCATGCATCACCTCCCAGATATAGCCAGTACTGTAAAGAGTTTTGAGGGTTTGGTGAATTTTGATTTACTTTTGATTCCTAACATCTGGGTAAATAAATTATTTGTTCAAACACACTTTTATTTTGAGCTGTATCTAAAGGCACAATGCATAAATCAATGGGTGGTTACCTAGATGTGCTAGAGGTGAGGCACCCATGTTGTCTTCAACTCTTATCTAAATATAGCTAAAGGAGAAATTATTATAACAATAACCCATGCCACACAGAGATTTTGAAAATAGACACTGGTGGTTGAATTGCAGTATACAGAAAACACACCTCATTTATACACTTCAGGCTATGTCTATTACAAGATGATACTTTATTGGTAATGTTTTATAATGGATGAAATTGCCTATTAATTCAAGTGCACTCATGTTAACCCGATAGCCACAAATACGAAAGAAACCACATAATGTTATTCTCAGCTGTAGAAATCATGTTTTGAGTTCTGGGAAAGAAGTTATGTCATATTATAGATGCAGAAAGTGAAATAATACCAGATGTTTTTTAAATTTACTATCTAGAAACTTCCAGAAAAGACTAAGGAAAAAAAAAATTGAGGCATGGGCTAAAATAAACACTGATTACAGTTGGGCACTAAAAATAGGTAATGTGAACACACTGGAAGAACATGGTTGTTATTTCTGTTTTCTAATTTCTGGGGTTTACTGAGAGTATTGGCAATACTGACAATATTGTGATGGAATGTTTTCCTGAATTAGTGCAGTAAAGCCTCGTTATTCTTACAACTGATATGTACAGCCTCAGTGCAATGCCTCACCCTTACACTGGAGAAGGCAATAAGAAAGGGAAGAAAAATAAACCTGAAACTGCTTCATAAACTGCTTATAGGATTGAGTGTGATGACTTGTTAAAAAGTAAAATGTGAGAGCAGCTTTCCATATGCAGACTGAAACTATTCAAGAATACTAAGCAGGAAGTTGTTAGGAGCAAAGAAAAGGTGCTGTGGAAGTTACCTGTTGGGGTGGATTTTTTGAATTTTATTCCTTACTGGCAATGCTACAGTGAGGCAGCTAAAGTCAGTGATTCCTGAAGGAAGGGGAGTTTGCATGCAGGGCCACAGAGAGCCACAGCATGGTCTCAAGGGCTCTTTGCTTATGGGGAATCATGTTTTTGTGGTGCTGTGGCAGCATACCCACAGAGCAGCCATTTGCACTCCTGTTCTTGAGGGGTGCAGGAAGACTGCCTAGGGGAAGAGCAAATGGAGATTTGCTAATTTTACTTACTGTAGGGGTACACCACCAAGATTTTCCATCTCCATTCCTTAAGGTCATGTGCCATTTTCTTTCTGGGAAACTGGTAGTTCAAAGTTTCTGCCTTTCTGTATGACTTGGTTTACTTGACTATCTTTTACAGCCTAGATGTGGTGGGATCCCTGACTTAGGCTAACCTGTATTTTCAGTCCTGGACAAAGATGATTAGTTGTGGTTTAAACTCAGCTGGCAACTAAGTACCATGCAGCCACTTGCTCACAACCCCCCTTGCCCACTCCCTAGATGGGATGGGGAGGAGAATCAAAAGCATGTAAAACCTGTGGGTTGAGAAGAGAACAGTTTAATGACTAAAATAACGTTAAATGTGGTGATAACAGAAGGAATGCCAACAATAACAATAATGTTAATGTAAAACAGAAAAGGAGAAATGAACATTCAGAAGACACAAGTGATAAATTCATGATCTAAGTACATAAATCCACATGCTAAATCCAAAACACAGCACTGTGCCAACTATTAGGAAGAAAATTAACTCTATTCCTGCTGAAAGTGGGACATTGTCCCTGACTTTTAAGAAGCAACAGTTTGAAAATGTGGGATGGCTCAGAGCACAGAAATGGAATTAATTTTGTTTGCAAAGTTACATAAAATTTAGGCTCACTCAATAGCAAAATAAAAAAAAAATCAAGAAGAGCTAACTTGGATGTGCAGAAAATCTAAGTTTATAGTGACTGGTTTTGGTACATCCTTTGTATTTGGATGCAACATAAAAGAACAAAGGATGTTTGAATAAATGGACAATAAATCTTTTGGGGGGTGGGGAGGCAGTGAAGTAAATTTACCTCCTTTAATATATAAAACAGCCTATGAATGACTAATTCATGCTTCAAGAGATCAAGTCCAGTAAGATGGATAGATTTGAAGTATGTCTAACATCATACTTGTACAAATTAAATAAAGGCTAATGAAAGTTCATCTTCATATCACAAAATTATCACTTTCTAGGGCAAGAAAGTTTTTTTTCGTTATGCACGTTGGCCAGATAGATTATGGGAAGGAGTTTAATCACCAGTTATTCTCAAGTAGAAAACCATGGATTTTCTCCTCATTATGAAGTTCAAAAAGACTAAATATCCTGAACTGTTTAACAGCTCAAGGAGATGTATTATGTGTTATCTCTGTAGATCAGATGAGAAACATGTGGAAGGAGCAATGTTGATATCATGTGTGTGCCCCTTGGTGTGCCTTTTGCAGCCCCAGTGTCCCTGGAATTGTAGTCTTTGTAGCTCTCTGAACCCTAAACTTAGTCTGAATGGGAGCTTGGAGTCCTTAAGTCAAAGCTACGTTAGTTTCTTTTGTTTTGTTGGGTTTTAGCCATATTGTGGGCAAAGAAGGTCTGTCTCAATGTCTCTATTTATAAATAGCAGGTGTCAAGCTCCATTTTTGAGTATATTGCCCCTTTGATTTCTGGTAACACAGAAATGCATTTTAAAATATCTTCAAGCAGTGATACAGGAATTCAGAGTGACACTTCAAAAATAACCTTTCTAGAAAGAAAATATGATTTTAAGCCAAAGCATTGCATAGAAATTATTCTGGTCTCCAAAACATGTGATAAATAGTTGCTGCATATTTGCTGAGTCAGTCAATAAATATCAACGCATCCTTGAGAGCAGCCACGTCCTTGATGTCCTGTCACTTTGCAGGTGATTTTTTTTGTTTGATACTTTTGCCTCTTGAAGCTCATTGTATACATTTGAAGAAAGAGTCTTCTGGTTATCAGTTGTAAACTGGGAAACTGCCGTATATTTTTTCATAGCCTTTGCTATCAGCAGATTGAACTCCCAGTACAAACACTTCCATCTGTTTATTCATATGTTCAGCTGGGATGCATTTATGTATGTATATGTATAGACATAGATTTATGTAAATATGTGTTTATGTGTTTGGGGTTTTATTCCACAGGAGAACATTTCTTTTCAAAGAGCTTGGTATCTCTGGTTTGTTTTTCTCAAAGATTTGGAGCCCTGACTGAGGCCATCTTTAGACATACAAAGCTACTATTTCTTACTATTTATAAAATAATAATCTGTAAAAGAATGCAAGGTATTTTAGTCTATGTAAATCATTGCAATAATTTTGAAATTATTATATGCAAATATCATGTTAATATGCAGCTGAACTAGGGTATACTAACCTGAATAGTTAGTTAATCTGACTAGCTCACATATTGCTTTCTGACAAAGTGATGTCACTAAAACCACTTTTGTGACTCACAGATGCTGAAGGAAAATATGTGTAACAATGGAGCAAAAGTATCCCTTTTCTGAGTAATAATAGCATATTCAAATGATGATCTTTTAATTTTAAACTGAAAGTTCATTTTTTCCTCAGTGTCAGCATTTTCAACACTGAAATACAAATTTAGCAAATACAGAAGCAAGACAATTCAATGCTCATTAAATTGAATGGATATATTATCACTAAACTTAGTAGAAAGTGCTGAGCCTAAAACTGATAGAAAAGCCAATTTATGGGAACTAAAGTATAAGAAAGAACCCTGGTTTCATGGAATGTAACTGGTGAGCTAATGATCAGTACTAGAACAGTGGAAAAATTATTTCACTTCAGCTTCCCTTATTGTCACTAACCCAAGAGTACATGAGTAGGAGAAAGATGTTTAGAAAAGAACATTCCACCACTAGCAAGCCTATAAATCCTGAACCACTTCTCTGAAAATTGCCTGGTCACAGCACACGCTTTTTTTTGACAAGGCAGGCTATAAATTTTTGTTTGTTCCTATTAGCCACCTCTGCGTAGGTACCTCCATGTGAGCTGCAAGTGAAAGAATTTCTCTGGTTCCCGCTGGGGAAGAGACTTTGTGAAAAGGCACTTGATGTAAAGAGCTGCTGGTTACTGGGGCTGTTTGTCTTGTAGGCTGAAACTAGAAATCAATAGAGACAACAAAGCTATGTGAAAAGACTTTAGTGGAGTCTATGCATTTCCAAAGGGAGCTTCTGGTCCTTCCCTCAGTGATATATTAAGACTCTTGATGTAAATAGTGTTAAAGAAGCTTTGATAAATACTTCCCCTGCCAAAGAAAAATAGAAGACTTAAATGCCAGTATACTTGCTTTGTCTTTTCCTGGAGACATCCTTCTGGTAGTTATTTTTGTTTATTTCTTCATGAGAATCAAGACTAGCCAAAACAGCAGATAGTTGGGGTCAGTGGCAGAAACTGACCAGTGAATAGGGATCACATTGCATCATATCACATATTTTTTAAAGGAAAGAGAAGAATACAAAATTCTATGAAGAGCTAAGCTTTCTTCCTCCTCCCCCCTCCATTAGAAGGATTGCAGAGGATGAAAAACTGCATTGGGATAAATAGTAAAAGACAGGACACAACCAAACGACTCTTCATTTTTCACCATGGAAGGTGAGCAGCTCTGGAACGTTAAGTGTTGTTATCACAGAGGAGATGAATGTTTCATGTATGATGTAGTAATTATTCTCTACTCTCTCAAACATTTCTTTTCAAGTGAATTGAATCATGGTCTTGATGCTTTTATGTGGAAGTAAATGGAAGTTCTGCCTTTGGCTTTGATTCAAGTTCCAGATGTTCACAAGATTTTTTCAATTTTCCCCCTACCAAATTTCAAAAGCAACAGCTCAACTTTTGGCTACAGAGTAAAGCAGTATTAAAAATGGCTCTTGTGTTAATATGTATGTGTATCAGCACATTTCTTTTACCCACACAGACTGTTTTTACTGATACTTTCAACTTGGCTGAATGGAGTGAAAATATTTGAGTATCAACAGATGGTGTTAGCTGAGTGAGAACTACTTTCAAAGACAGTGTAATGTTAACAAGCTGAATATTTTAGTACATTTACATTTTAAGATGGAAACCGGATTAAAACTTGAATAAGAACTATTTTTAGGGTTGTGTAGCACTTGATACTGAAGTGGCTGAAGTTTGTCGCCATCCTTTTCATGCCATTGAAGTACTGATTCTTTGTATCTGTCTGTAGGTGCACATGCGTAATTACTTAAAACAATGACGAAAAGTCTTAACAAGTGATGAAAATTCTGTTTCATCTTTATCTGATCATACTCAGAGATATTCCCTGCTCTGAGTGTTCACATCTTTAAAGAGACTGAGCATCTCTTAGGCTATAAAGAGAGCAAGAGGTTAAAAAGAGTTTGTTCCAAAATGATTACAAAGTTATTACATAAACTGGATTTATATTTCAGTTGTGAATATCACATAAGCTTCATGCATTCCAGTGACATTTATAGATCCAACTGACAGTTTTCATAAAGTCCTTCCAGACAAAAATAGATTAGGATTTCCTGTGGGTCTGCCTTAGTAGGCTCGGATGTACAATTAAAAAGGTCAGAGCTCAGCTAAGACCTTAGGCAGTGTTCGATATCTTGACACTAGAGGACAGAAGACATTCCTCTGAATGCAGAATGGCTACCTGGACTGTTCTGGAGAAAGCAGTTCAAACAGTAAACAGTTGCATTAAGATGCTTGAATTCAGAAAACTCACGTGGATTGTAACTCATTCCAAGTGCTGAGTGAAAGAAAGGTTAGCAGTTGTTTTAGAAAGGGTGTATCAGTTCCTATGCAATACTTGAAGGGTTAAATTCAGAAAGAGGTTGTAGTAGTTTTGTACTGTACCTTAGTTACTGGACTGTGCTTATCTCAACCTATGGGATTTACATTCTTTCAATTCTCCTCCTCATCCCTCCAGCAGCTGGGGAGTGAGTGAGCTGCTACATGGTTTGAGTTATTGGCTGGGCTTAAACCACGACAGGAAGGAAGATTGTTTGGAAGGCTGAGGTTCTATTTTCACACAATAGCATGAGTAAGTGCATTACTCTATCCTGCACATTTAAAAGGGTGCTGGTATCTGTACTCAAGCTCAGCAGCTGAGAGTGTCAGCAAGATTCCTGATAGCAGGCAAAAGAAAAAAAATGTTTTTTCTCTCTGCTGCTCAGGCAATGATGAAGGGCTACGTGTCTCTACAGACTTTGCTGACACAGGTGACCAAGAGTCTGCTCTCAAGGTGCCAAATAGATTCTGCTGCAGTAGGTACTGACTCAGTAATAGCAGCAGTAAGACAGTATGTTCAGCAGCAATTTACATGAGACCATATTAGCAAATGAAGCTACAATATCACATAAAAAAATGGCAGCTTTCTGTATTTCTGCATTTTCTAGTGTCTGATCAAATCAAGACCTAATTTATCATTTTGTTTGATATTAGCCCTATAGCCTATACTAGTCAAATTTCTAAAAATCCAACTGGATAAGTGAACTTCTAAACCACAGTGACCAGTTCTACTCAAAAAAAAAAAAATAAAAGAGGAAGCATGCTACTCTGAGAATTATAAGCATTGAGATATATATATATACATATGCAGCTTAAAAAAGATTTTCTTTTTAAGGCTCTAGAAATCAACACAATTTCATATAAAAAAAGAAAAAAACACCCAAATTTTAGATTTGTATTGTAATGGCTAAGCTTGCCAAACAAGTAACAGCAAAAAAAAAAAAAAAAAAAGGAAATTAAAATTGTATTTAAAATTAAATTCTATATCTGCACCAAAGGAAACACAAAGGAAAGATTTTTTCATACCCTGTCTGCAAATGTCAAAGTAACTTCAGAAAGTTTGCTTTAGTTTGTTTGATTTTCCTTAGTTTTTTCTCCTGTGGACTCCACATAAAAGCCCAGTTGGGGAAAGCAAAACAGAAGTTAAAAATTCATCATATTCTCTGCTCGCTCTAACTATCAAGTTCTTTCCCAGCTGTAGCTCAGATAGACGATTCAAATTACATTAAAATAAGCCTTTCAATTACGCAGAATTGTCTTAATACTAAAGATGGCACACTTTTACAGAAACTTCGTGATTGGCAATTACTCCGCAGTGCTATTTAGACAGAAAGCAGTATTTAGCTACAAAGTGTTTGAGTGTGAGAGGGAGAGTTTGTCTTGAACATTTTTGTCCCAGCCGAAACAGAAAGAGTACAGATACCTTCACAAACTACTGCAGATGTTGATCCTGGTAACTCTCATGGTAAA
>JBCJKH010037334.1:0-24796 GCA_039877255.1 Loriculus beryllinus | reverse complement strand
CCCAGAAGGGCTAGCTCATTGCTTGGGCCAGGTTGGGCATCAGTCGGCAACTGGTGAGTGTTTGTATTCTCTTTTCTTGTTATTTCCCTTACCATTATTATTACTGGTGGTAGCAGTAGTGATTTGTATTATACCTTAGTTACTGGACTGTTCTTATCTCAACCTGTGGGACTTACATTCTTTGGATTCTCCTCCCCAACCCTCTGGGAGCAGGGGTAGGAAGGGGTGGGGGAGTAAGAGAGTGGCGACATGGTTCTGGGTTGCCAGCTGGGCTTAAACCATGACAAAAAGTTAGCTCCACTTCTTGTGCTATAGGGCAGGGTTCTGCTCTGGGAAAGTTGTGCACATAGTCTTTGGAGTCTCCATGTACCTAAAATGTGCATGCAGGCAGGTTGATTTGTAGTCACCTGGAGCCCCTGGTGCTACTCCTTGCTTGCCATATCAGCCCTAGGCAAGGCTTACAGGAGAGGAGAAGCATTCACCTGGAGACCCAACGTATTCTGGTGAATCTGGAGGAAACCAAAAATCGTGAGATCTGGGAACTGAACCTTACAGACAGTGCCAACTTAAGTGTGTTGTTAGCTGTCTGCTGAGCTGAGACAGTATCCTGAAGTCAGTTCAGGAACACAAGCACTGTCTAAATAGTAGAGTGCACAGACAGGACATTACTGACAGCACTGGCATGTGAGGAGCTGAGGTATGCTGCTTCTGATGGCGAGATAGCTCTTTCAGCATGAGCACAGCCTTCCTAATGGTGTATGGCTTCACTTAGGAGAGACTGCATGTATATTTACACCTGACAGCTTGGGTCAAAACAGCTGATCCTGAACATTTATCGTGTGGTGGAATTTTTCTCATCATAATCCTAAATGGAAATACTTACCCTGTATGACCCAGTGGTACCATAAATTGTGGACTTTGAAAAATGGCCTGCTACCTCATGGTCCCAGCCTGAAAGCACAGAGAAATGTGGCAAAGTATGATAGATGTTTGCTATATAAAACGAAGCTTTTGTCAACTCACAAAAGGAACAGTTATACTGCATGGGCATACCTTTGATGTTATTTTATCTAATTTCTGAAATTTAATGTTCATATGCTCTGTATAGCCAGAAGCGCTGTAGAACATCCTAAAAAGTTAGGTTTTCCCCATGTGTAGCAGTCAGTACAGTCTGGGTCCGTATGTCATGTTTGGTGATGATTATGATATAACAATAACCATATCGTTCTGTGTCATTCTTTTTATGTCATTCTCCTGTGGAGGTTGGAATGTGAGCATGGGTAGAGGGCTGGTGGCTCTTGGCAGCTATTTTCCATTAGCTGCCATCTCAATTTCTCAATGTCTAGCAAGACACATGGTCTAGCTTGTCCCTGGTGCTAGATAAATCTTGTGCAGGTTCTGTTCATCTCATTTTTTTAAGTGTGGTTCTGTTGCAATCTGTAACTATTCACCATTTGTAACTACTGGAAGACTGGGGAAACAAGTTAATTATTCCTGCTGTGACTTTCACAGGCACTGCATCACTAAACCCAGAGAGGAATGACGTGAAGTGACTGACCCCCAAGCTTTCAATCTTAGGTATTTTTAATGACTCTTCTCCATGCAGGGTAAAAAATGAAGAGAGTAATACTATCAATTTCTTATAAAAAAGAAAAAAATATAACTGGGTGAAGCTTTTTGCACAACTTTCTTGCATAGTTTTTTTTACAGTTTATGACTTTTCATTCATCACAACAGAGAAGAAAACTGTTCAGAGCAAGAGGAGTCTTTATATATTTGCATTTAAAAGTAATTGTTTATATAACTTTCATAGCATCATCACCATAGTGATCTCAAAGATATGTAGGTATACAATACTTCTGATACATAATAAAGGAATTATAGAAGGACACTTGTTTGCACTGGCAAGGAGAAGTTAAGTGATGCAATGAGAAGAGCAGCAATGGGTTTGGGAAGGAAGAGACACCACAACCCTGTCCCCTTGCCTGCATTTCCTCACTGCCTTGATCTATCTCTGTGGGTGACCCACAACCCTTCCTCTTTTCTTCTTATAGGGGATCTTATGCACTCCCCTTCCCTTTCTTCTCTTCCTCAACCCCATATATGGATGTGACCCAGATTTCCCTTCAGAAAATCCTGTTCTTCTAGAGGCAAGGAGAGTTCTTGTCTCACAGGCGAGGAGAGAGTCCTGCAAACCAGATTGTGCATATTTGTCACTTGCTGCCTGTGGCAAGCATCCATATCAGATTAGCATTTAAATTCTGTTTATACAACATGCAGTCCCTATGCAGCTATAGTTATGAGGATTGTCTGACAATATTACAAATAAATCATAGTAATAGCTGTTAATAAGTGAGTGCTGACAATGATATTCAGCCTGTAATGACCATTGTAACCTAAAAAAAACCCAAGGAGCTTTACTGTTTTCAAGAGAAAAACGTATATCCTTCGGCTGAAAGGTAATTTGGTTGGAATGATATATTTCATTTGTAATGAATGCATCCAGACTTAACACTACCTCCTTGCACAATATGCAAAACCAAGATTTGACAGTAAAATTCACTGCTCTTGTGTGTGGCAGAGTGTTGCCTCTATGGGCGGAACATAGCTGTGGTTAGAGATCAAACAGGGACTTTGATAGTTTTCACCGAAATGCATAGACTTTTGGCAATAACCAGTTTTGTGGGGGAGCATCTGAAGAAGAGTTAAAGACCTTGGCTTTGTAGGAACTATGGCCAAGAAGAGTTTTAGTGTGCAAAGAGGAATAGACAAGCTGGTGTGTCATGTAAGCATAAGTTCTTTTTCAGGGAGATAGTCTTTGGAAATAAGTTTCCACTAAGTTTCACAATTATTTTAGTTGGAGTAAACAACTCTGAGTCCTTTCTGATGCAATTTCTATAATGAATGCTATTTTAAGAATCCACCCAAGGCTCTAGTAATGAAGAAACATGTGCTTGACTGGGTTGCATTCACTCTAGAAAATAAAATTGATGTTCTGCTCGCAGCTCTTGGTAGTCTTTTCCACTATTATGCCTTGTAATACATGAGAAGGGAGAGTTAGTGTTGATCCATACGTTCTAACACTTCAGGGCCCAAAAATCTTTCCCCTTTGGGAAGAAGACTAGAACTTCTCTAATGTAGACTTTGATACAGTTATCTATTTCTTGTTTAATTCAATTACCTATAATACATGCCTCATGAGAATTTTCAGAAGGCACCATTTGCACAGATTGTAGCCAGCACACCATGAACAGGTGTGCTTTAATCCAAAGAGAGCACTTCCTGCTTACTTCCATATATCATTCTCTTAGAATGAAAGAAGTTTGATTTCTTACTTTCTTTTCTTATTTTCTTTGGTGTACTTCTGCAGAAACCAATGGTTTGGGAAGATACGGTACTCTTCATCATACATTATATATAACTTCAAAGCTAATCACTTGTAGCTTGGAAAATTTGCATTTCCCATAAATGAAACCTTATAATTTATATATTGCTTTCACAGAGCAAAGCTATTTCCTTTTTATGTAGATACTGATTTTCATGAAAGTTCCTTGAAGCTTATGGTAAAACTGAAGTAGCAAGTTAATAAGAAGTACCAGAGAATATTCTATGAAGTATTGAATGCCAAATTGCAGAAAGCTATGTGGATATATGAAAGATGGATGATTTTGTTGATGGTAGGTGTTTATGAACTGAAAAAAGAAAGATTTTTCCGGTTTCTTCTCCCAGCTATCCTCTATTCTCTGCGTGCCCTTGGACAAAGATCTCTTAGAAACTCAGGAGTCGTGTCTTTTTCAGATGAATGTCAGGATTCTCTGATTCTTCCTAGATTAATTTTAAGAGCAGAATTTAAGGTACAGCCTCAAGATTAGCTTTGAAGTCCCAGACAGAGGTCACTACGTATATACATGCATGATTATTGATGTTGGTGTGAGGATTTTCTTACTAGAATTCTCTCTCACACACAGAGTGAATGGTTGAATAATTTACTCAGAATATCCAATGCCTCCTGCTAATTATTTTAATTTACTATGAAATGTGTTTTATTGTTTTGGAATAATGGTTAAACCCTGTATTGGGATGAGCAGGTAGTTTAAAGCATATGGGAAACTTAGCTTTAGAGGAGAATAGGTAAGAGAAAAGTTTCTTTCGTTCGTTTGTGTAAATTGTGTTCTAAGCTATTCGAATTGAGAACATTTTAGATGATGTTATGAGGGGTTTTTGTACTATTAGATCCCACTTGAGCTTAATGGTCTCAGCAAAATCAGTGGCAAAACTTTCTGGTCCTTTAATAAATCTAGCTTTCTTGGAGAGGCTTGTGTGTGCAAGGGAGACAAGAAGAAGCTTTGTAATTGGCATTGTTATATGGTAGTCTGACTTAAAGTAATTTGCAGCTTGTCAGAGAAACTATCAATTAACTGTGAACTCAGTAAAATTTCTGTCCTTAGGTATAAAAAAGAAATCTGTTCAATTTGCAATTATCTTTATGGGCTGTAAAAATAGAATTCCTTTCATTGAAAACCATTAGTTTTGTAAGACGGAAAGCACTTTACTGTGGATATGTTGGTCAACTTAAAACCTAAGTGTGATTCTGTTAAATAAATAAATAAAACCCTGGAAATTCTTTCAGCATGTACACAACAGAATCACAGGGAGGGTTTTGCAGGAGCAGAAGCTGCTGAGAAAGAAGCCAGTAGAGGGAGGGGTTTGTGGAGGGAAGACACAATGTTGGTTACCCTAAATGAGCTGAGAGGAGTGGAAGACTAAAGATTAGATGGCAGTAAGCTCACAAATAGAAGCTGAAGCATCTGGGACAGGCTGTGTGTCCCTCATTGCCTTTGGAGTGTACAACTGTTCAACTAAGACACTGACCTTCATTCTGTTACATACTGTTTCCCAAAAGGTTCATGTAACAGGACTGATCTAAATTCCTCAGAAACATCTTGTTTTCTCTTCAAAAGTCATTTTGTAACAGGAGGTATATTGCTGCTTTTCAAGAAAAAAGTTTTAAAAGAATTCATGTCATTGAGATGTACCGTATCCAGTAGGAGCATTTGAATTTGGAAGACTGGAATCTCCCAGGCTCTTTTTAGAAATTAATTCTTAATAATTATGAATAAATATATTTGCAGTAAATCCAATACCTGAGAGAGCCTATCCTGGACTCTCCCCATTCAGAGTCCTTGCATGAAAAATTACAGTGATGTCTTATGGACCACAACTGATTTCAGTGAATTTTTTAAACAAAATTTATCAGAATGGGTGTCAGGGGAGTAGAAGTGCCTTCCTTATGTTCACAACAGCCAGGTTGTGGCAAAAGTGCGTGTCATTTGTAACAAGGTCAGCAAAGCCAAATTGACACTTGTTGGTCAAGTGAAAATACTATCTTTGTTTTGTTTTATGTGTGACAGATGCACTGCTGTGACTTGCAGAGTGATTTTTCGACATAAAAAAGCTTGCTATCATGGCATAGCAGAGTAGCACTTTTATTGCACATAGGATATATCCAGACTACTTTGATTTTGCAGCAAATTAGGCTAAGGTACGTGAATATTGATTATTTTAGAAGACTGTTTTAAAAGAGTTACCTAAAACATTTTTTTCTTACTATTTAACTAATTTGCAGGTTTTTACTGTAAACTGTATTTTAGGAGATGAAACTTTCAAACAATACATACTTCTATCACAATATTCATGCCAGTGAAAGCTTGGCTGCCTGTTTTCTCCACAGACTTATGTAAATTTCTAGGGACCTTGTGTGAATGGAAGGAGTCTGAATTTGTGTCCATGGTAATCTGTTCAATGTGTAGAGGAAGTTACAATGGCATTAACCCATGAAAAGGATCAGTTGTTTTCATGGAAAGCAGTCAAGACATACTTTGAATTCAGATAGTCAACTTAATCAGAGCTGGACATCGTTTTTTAAGGGTTTCTCTTTGAAAAAGCTTAATGCTGGTCACTTGCTAAGTGAAAATGCATTATTTATCTTTAAAGGGGCATAAAAATTGAACGGTAAGCTGAAGGATGGATACATCCTTGAAATAACTCAAACAAAAATGATTAAATCCTGCAATTATTTATAATCTCTTCTTGGGCATTTGAAAGTATGAAAATGCCATAGCTGTCCTGGCTCATTACCTGCCGTCTGCCACTGGGAGCTGAGTGAATTAACATGGAACTTCTTTAGGATTGGAAATTCAGCAGTGCCAGTCTTCACTGCCTTCCCAGCTGCGGTGGGAGTCCTGCCCAAGCACGGGTGGCCAGCACACCTGAGAGGCAAGACACAGAGGGGCTTGAGCAAATACGGCAATTCAGGCTATTCTATCAACCTTCACAGGACATAACAAGAATTCTGATCAAATTTCACACCTCATATAGCTTTTTCTCAGATATAATCGTGATGCTGGTTTGTCTGCCCTGGAAAGGAAGTGATTAAGAACATGTTCCCTTACCTTTACCGGAAGGAATCGTAGGTAGCAGCCTCATTTAGTTTTTTCTCCTACATTTAAATTAAATTACAGTACAAGGTTATGTTAGGCAACCTGTGTTTATTTGGCTACACAGCAGAGATTTAGTTTGTAAGATTAAATAATACTCATCTCAGCTTCATCTGTTTAAGCAAGTGGAAGTAATAGATCCTTCTGCTCTGTATCTTAATTAATTTGCTACAGGATATTTCCACAGGTTAATCGTATACTTGTATTAGGGATGGCTTGCTTTTGATGATGATGAGTATGACAAGGTTGAATTTAATAAATAAAATTTATGCAAGAAAATAAAAAGTTTAGTGTCTGCAATTCCTGTAAGGCTTTTTACAGTATCTGTCTAGTGCTACTTGTACACTTTATGCCAGTGCTAGCTAAATTAATTTGCTGTATTTGCTGAGTGAAGATGCGTTTAGAGAGCATTGTAACTCCATTTCCCGGCCTTCCTTGAAAATGGCATTACCCAACAGCTTGCCAGTGGAAAGAAGCAGGTATTTCAATGCAGAGCTCTGAATTAACACAGCAGGAACAGCTGGTATTTGCCCCTAATCCAATTTAAGAGCTGTAAGTTCCCAGAATTATTTTCATAAGAGCTACTGTGCCTTGTGCGTGTTCATCAGTGGAGATGTTTGGACATTAAAACTATAATGAGAAACACCGTTAACTGCTCAAGGCATAAGGGAAAAGACCACTGATGCATGATCACAATTTGAAAATAACATGACTTTATAGAAAGTGTACTCTGTAGTGTTTCTTAGGTCAAAATCTGCTCTATCCTATTCTTTTACAAGAGGAATGCAAGACAATACTATCTAAAACCAGCATTTGGTCTTTGAACATGGCGGATATTGCAACATGAAAGAGTCACATAATCCCTAGTTCTGTAAGCAAGCTGCAATGGATGGATCTGAGATTTTTCCATTTATTAGGTATATCAGTTCACAGTCATGTTTTGCTGTCTCTGACAGAATTTGAGACTGCTAAAAAAGCATCTAGGGACACACTCCCTTGAATTTAAGCAAGGGAAGAGTCAGTCATATCACTTGCTTTAGCCAACTTTTTGAAGTTAACTTTGTTGCTTACCTGGATGCAAGTAGAGCATCTGTAATAGAATAGTACATGATGTTTATATTAAATTTTAGTAGTAGCTGCATTTCATTTAGGACAAGCATTACTACTGTTGCAGATGCTGTGGGTCATTCATGTGTAGTATGCAAATAACAAGAATAGCCACATTCAGTCATACCTAAATTCAGTATTTTCTGACAGAGGCCAGTGCAGATGCTTTGGAATAACAAGCATGAAATTGCACAGTAGGTAGAAGTGAGATGCTTCCCAAGTCTTTTCTCACGTCTCATGTGTGCCGGGTGCCTTTCTAAAAGTATTGTGATAACTTCAGATATTCTTGATATCTTTACAGTTATTTCAGTCTTCATTTAGCTGTTAGACTCAGCGATTTCTTGCAGTGATAATTGCCTAGATGTGAAAAAAATGTATTCTTTCACTGGTTTTCTTACTTTCAGATTTCTCATAATGCCCCCGGGTGTCCTTGTTCTTCTAGCGAGAGGGGGAACAAAAGTTCCTAGTCTTCGTCTTAACAACATTCATTATTCTTTGTATTTGTTTTCTTCCCAAAATAAGCATTCTTAACCTTTTCTTTCCATCTCCCTTTGTTTGGAACTCTTCCATGGTCACTTTCATCAGTGGTTCCTCTCACCCATGTTCTGCTTAATTGTTTCTGTAAGGACAAGACCAGCACAAATCCAGTTTTCCAGATGAAGCTACACTGATGATTTATGTTAAGGTGCAATAATGCTTTCTTCAGCATTTCTGACATATTCTGAAATTTCTCCTTGGGCTCCAGCTATGCACTGAATGGAGAACTTGATATAACCCTGGTCTCTTCTGTTACCTTGTGCAATTATTTGAAAACCCAAAAAAGTAAAAATATTTTAGTAGTTTTCAGTGACCTTTTTTTTTCTCCAGGTTTTTTTTTTTTTTTTTTGGTGCTACATCTGTCAAAGTTGAGCAGATGTAGCAAAAGCTGAAGCTGCACAGACGTAGCAAAGCTGAATCTTTTGGCATTGTACACATTTGCCTTGCTTGTTATAGCTTTCTGAACTTCCTCAAAACCCAATATAGATAACTGAAACATCAGTGCATCACAGTATTTCAGCATACCCTCTTGAATCTTTGAATTTAACCAATTGTGTTGTGTAAAATCAGTAGATATTTTGAAGACTTCTAAAAAGTGTTATTGCTATCAAAACTGGAAATATTTTTATTTTGGGGATTTTTTAAAAGCTTGTGCATTTTATTTGCTAAATGTTGGTGTCAGTGTACTAACTTGGCACCCTTGCTGTCTCTTGAATTACAACTTGCATTGCAGTCATCACTGTTTAATGGTTCATCTGCTGTTCTCTAGGTGACCTGTCTGCTGTGCGTGTTACATGAGTTTCTCAAGAACGGCCTCTGCTTGTTTCTGTTCAGGAGCTACTTTTCAGATTTGCATCTGCATTGTTTCACTAAGCTTTGTCCTGTTGGTCCATTTGGCCGTTTTGCATCTGGTCATTGAAATCTTACTGGTTTGTTGCACTGTGCTGTCCAATAGGAATTGGTTTGCTTTTCTTTGCTACACTTTGTGGTGTAATCATATTTTTATGTATAAGGGCTCAGACTATCTTCTGATATAGAGTCAGCTCTATGTTCCTCTCCAGTTTTATTTTCTCCATGTGTTTTCAATGGCCTAGAAGTTTAAGCCCTCCCTGCTCCCTCAAGGAAGAGAGTTTTAGCACTTTGTTCATTTTCTGTTTGGGACAGCACCCTTAATTGGAAGCATTCATAAGAAAACAGGCAGCGAGAGAGCTTCTTCTACGTCTATATGTAAACTTCCAGGCCATCTCCTATTCATAACTTTGCATTACTAGGCATGATGTGTAAGTCAGGCTTCCTCTCTAGCACAATAGCAGAAGTGTCTAAATAGCTCTAGGACAAAGAGTCCTAATTACATGCCCAACGAATATTCACAGAAGACACTCTGAATCCAGTCTATTGAAGTTTTTCCCCATACCATAAAACCTTTATATAAATATTCATAAGAGAGGGGGAGACAAGCGCACACACATTTCACAGGCTGCTAATTAATGCCCTTACCCAGGGCTTTAGTGCTCTACACCTAGACCCAGGGAAAGTGTCTCTTTATCAAGGGCTTTGAGGACTTTGAGAGCTTGCAATGAGAGTTCGGTGTTAAAATCTCTTTCTAGAAATTCTTTATCACTTTAGAGCCCAAACCCCTTAGCTCTGTTGGAAGTTAAAATCCAAACCAGAAAACAGTTTGGCATGTGAATTCCCAGTGTGGGAATGACTCTATTAGTCCTAGTCTAAATTTACAAGTCACTTTATGTGCATTGAAACCTACTTAGAAGATTTAAGCACGTTCAAACCATTAACTAGCGATACATTTTTAGATAATATTTACTTCTTGTTCTGGTTGCTGTTAATTGGCAAATAAATTAATTACTTCATTAATTGGCAAAGAAAAATAATTTAATCTTGGTAAATGAGCCATTGCAATTAATGGAGCGCAAATTTTAAGTTAGGTACGCGGCATTTAATTTCTTCATTTTGCAGTGTTTAGTTTGTAGTAAAAGTCTGCCCATGAATCATAATGACATTTTCAGGCTTCCTGATTTTTGTTTCAAAGATTTAATTTCTTACTGTTAGAAAGTCACAGTCAATTTGCGGCTGGTTATTGAGTGTTGACAGCTGACTGCCACAATATATGAACTTTCAGTAGTATTGAACTAATCCTAACCTAGGATTGCTGCAATGAGATTCTCAGTTCAAACTGTGTTATACACTCAGTGTAGGATTGCAAGTAACAAGAGGTCAGAACCTCCATTTTGTGGTTCAGTGCACAAATTAAGGCTTTTCATGGAGTGCCACCACCACCTGAGACCTGGGAAAAGGCTTTTCAGTGCCTTAGTGAGAGGTGGATTATAGGGGGAAATGGTTATTGTAGTAAGGTGAAATTTCACATTTACAATGATTGATTAAACCATGTATCTATCATCGTACAGGGTTATTATTTACACATTTTAGGTCAAACCTTGCTCAGCGAGGTTTATGTCTGCTGACAGAATTCAACAGGGATTAGAACTGAAAGAATATGAAATAACAAAACAATGCTGTGGGTTTGGTTGTTTTGTTTTGTTTTCCTGAAATCATGAAGCTGTATTCTGTCTCTTATTACTGTTATGTAAAATGTTCATGAATTAGGCACAAGGAGGATGGACAGGTGAGGGATGTGTGCCTGTACAGTAGGTTTGTGTTGTTTGCATTCCCATAAGCCTCATATAGATTCCAGTGCAGATTCACCTCCCTCCCCTTCCAGAATGAAGAGCATTTTGATTAAATACAAATGAGCATACAAGACTACATAGATAATGCAAAATATTTTATTAAAACACCTGAGTCTCCACTTCCAAATATTACTAGCATCTGAATTCCAAAATTGTCTATGAAGTTACAGTTTTGTGGGTGATGTGGGACAGGACTGGGATGGGAGTTCTGTTTCCCTCATGGTAGTTTTGGACATACAAAATCATGAGACAGAATTTGACCTCAGAACTACATCAAATGGTAGATAGAGCATAGATAATAAGGTACTGGAGAGAATAAAAAGATAAAACAGAAAATGTGACAAAACGAGATTTTAAATTAGTATAACCTTATTTTATTTTTTATATTTCTTTATTTTTTAATTTTATGGAGAAAAACCCTCAAGTGTTAATATTGCTAAAGTTAGCTATAATAATTCATCACCTCCATGTACCTCTTTTCCAGTCATTTCTGGTTTTAGGTTGTGCCATAAAAGTTAAAATTCCATGTGCATTCCAAATATGTTGAGGTGAAATCTCTGTTAGTATTAAACTGTATTTAGAGTTGAGAGTTGTGGTTTGACCTATTCAGCAGTGAGTTTTCCAACGACTTCTCTAATTTTAAACAGCAGGAATCAGACTGAAAAGCAAAACTTATGCAGACAATAGACCCTCAAGTTCAAAGTTACCCAAGTCCTGAAAATACTGAAAAATCATTTCTGACCCCTCAGATAGCCCAGTTCTTAACCTGAAATTCTCACAAATGCTTAAAATTGTGCTTTAGAATTTGCTGAGAATTTCTCAGTCTAGATACTGTAGAGCAGCTTAGAGCTTATTTTATATCTCAAATATGTTTCTAAACAAAAAAAAAAACAGTCACCTTTCAGGTGCCCTTTCAAAGTTAAACCTTGTCAGAACATGTTAAAACACATATTTGTAATGTTAAGCTCCGTGTAAGGTATTAATGACACCAGTTTTCCTTTTCACTACATCCTACTGGCTTTAAAATTCCATTCATTTCCTTTACTTCCTTCCTCTGCCTTGGGGAGATGTCAATCTACATGGCAGCTGCTCTTCAAAAGCACCCAAAAGGCGGATGGCACAGGAGGGAGGTACTGCCCTGTCCTCTTGCTAAAGAGAACCTAAGTGGAGGGGAAGAAAACACAAGTGGCCACATGAATGTCTGGTCCCATGATCACTGAAGCTGTGGGGAAGGAGGGAGCATAGATTTTGGTTCCTCACCTCAGTGTATTTTGAAATACAGTATCATAAATAAATTTAACAGTAATTGTAATTATTCTGATTATTTTATCTATGATCTTCCTTATGCCATTTTAATAATTCTGCTGTATTCTAGTAAAAAGAAAATTACTACTTAAAACCACCAAACAAATCAGCACATTAAGTGTCTTTGTTTTGCCTTTAATTTGTGTTTTTAGGGTGCCAGTGTTTGTCGCATTTTTCTCTGTTGTCTCTAGCAACCATGAGACATTTCTTTTTCTTTCCCAAATATATTATTATGTAATCGGTTGCAGTAAGGAAGTGGCTAAAGGAGTAAACGTGAGATTTATAGCATGATACAACCATAAGGAATTTCAGTATGTATGTGACTATATTTATATACCCCTTTTTGAGAAATTCTCATAAT
Organism: Loriculus beryllinus; assembly: GCA_039877255.1. Taxonomy (NCBI): domain Eukaryota; kingdom Metazoa; phylum Chordata; class Aves; order Psittaciformes; family Psittacidae; genus Loriculus; species Loriculus beryllinus. Next base: position 12,284 of record JBCJKH010037334.1, on the reverse strand, counting down.
ATACATACATCTAGACATACCTACACATATATATAATTGTTAGGATTTGTCAAAAATGTCAGGTTCTACATTTGTTTACCAGTTTTTCATTGTATAGTTTGCATTATGTTAGTATACTTTTTATCAAATAGAGACGTGGTTTTGTAGATGTGCAGTTGATATCAGATGTCCAGGATGAGCCTTGGAAGTTTTCAGTCTCGATGTTGAGTGTAGAGCTTTCTCAAGGGAGCAAAATGTTTTTGGTATGGTTTTATAAAAGGTACGTGGTATAATCCCTAGATTGATATGAATACTCATAAAAAATCATCCTGTGTCTTCCCATTTGTAGTTGAAAAAAGGATTTCACCAGGACTTTTCAAGTAAATACCTCCCTGAAGTAAAAAAAGGTATTGCTATCAAGAGAGCCACCTTTCAGGAAACTTACTGTAACATGACTGGAGGGATAATGGTTGAGTAGAATTTACAATTCCAGCATCAAATAAATGGGAAAGGAAAATACTTAATAATTAAAGACTTCCTCCTTTAGACAATATATTTGTCTCAATATTCCCACCACCAACACCTTCATAGAATTCAGTTTAAGTCTGTTCATTAGGGTGCACAAGATGATTTTAACTACTGAAATAGTTCACAAAAGAGAAAGTTTCTAACAGCTTGACTTCACAGCCCCTGCTGTGCTAAAAACCATTTATTTCAGTAAATGTTCCTTTGAGATGACTTGCATAAGGTCTGTTCTCAAGAGTTTTAGATATTACCAAAGCTCTAGAGCTCCACCGGTCTGTAGATGTTAATATTAGCAAGCAAAGAAGCATTGGAGAAACATAGTAAAGATTTTTAATAACCTATCCAACTAGCACTTCCTACTACTTCACCTGTAGTCATAGGAAAGGTGGAATTAGGTGATTTACATAGATTGGAACATGCCCGACATTGGAAAAAGCCCAGTCCTGAGTTCACTCCCACTTTCCACAGGCTACTTAAGAATTTCAGGAGCATTTAAATGTAAAAGGCATTTAAAATTCCAACGGGGGTAGAACATAAATTGGTCAATATATTGAACATAAATTGGTCCTTGCTGCTTTTGCATATACAAATGCACTAGAAAACTATGATTAAATGTGATTAATAAACCTTAGCTAATGCCACAGGGATTAGCCTTTTAATTCATGGCACTATTCACTGTAAAGTTGTGACAGGTTAAAGTTAGGAGTGCCTCTACTCTGCTGCTTAGTGATAATCGCTTTGAAGTTCATCCAATCAGTCTGTTTGGTGGGTTGGAGACGTTTTGGGGGTTTTTTTTGGGTGGGTTTTTTTTGTTAGTTTAGTTGGTTTTGTTTTGTTTGGTTTTTTTTTTTTTTTTTCAATAGATTTAAACCAATTTGTTTCAGTAAATATATCACAGCAACTGTCAAACTGTAAAAGGAGTTTTGTTTTAGCTTTGTATTTAGTGCAGGGAAAGTCACTCTTTTTCATCTGTATTGGAATGGGCATCCTACACTCAAGCATAATGAAGGGAACTGGCTATAGATACCCAAATATGTAGCAATGCCTAAAATATTGCTACATGGAAGGAACTGTGGGCAAAAAAGGTTTATAAATTTCTCTACACAGTCTCAGACCCATCTTGACAAAAGATTTTGATACACTGACTTTCAGGAGAAAGAATGTATGAAGTTGTAGAGATGGGTTATTTAAGCATTTTTGTAGTTTTAAGGATTTTATAGATCCCATTACAGAATTGGTACATCTTGGTAGCTTTTAATGGAGTTGGGTCAGCTTGTGTAGCAGAATGCCTGAAACTAGGTGAAAATAGTCTTTCATCCTTCTAAACAGTTTGAGGAGTGTCTGGTCAAGCACAGTATGTATGTGAATAAAAGCTTTAAAACCGCTTTGTTAGTTCATGCCACTTGCCTGGTGACCTGCCTCTTGCAAATAGCAAATGCCTAGGCAAGTGCATTAAAACAGGGCAAATGTGCAATGACTGTTTCCCAGTATCATCCTCCCGGTTTTATCAGTGGATGTAGTGAGCCAAGAGTGGTGCCACTGTGTTCAAGAGGTGTTTGCGGCTCTCTCCTTCACAGATTCTTAAAATCTTTCCAAACCTCTGTAATTTTGTGGTATTCACAGCTTCCAGTTGCTGCAGAGAGTTAGTAATATGAGTGTACATAGAGGAGAGATCTCATGAGACACCAGTTGTTTAAAACAAAAACTTCTGTATTTCTCAAAGAGAAAATGATCACATATTTTCAGTGATTGCTCACATCCTCGCTGGCATCCCAAGAGCTCCTGTCCTCTTCCTTGGTCTAAGAACCACAGTGAATCCTGCCCATGTAAATTGAAATTGCAATCAGATTTAGTACCAACACAGCCTTTATCTCCAGAACTGTAATAACATTGCTGGTTATCCACTTACACTAAAAGAATGCTTATGACTTTGGTATCTATTCGCTTTGCTCCCAGGTTTGATTTTAATATAGGAGGAAAATACCAAGTGACATCTGGTTTCCCAGGACCAAACTGTGTTGGCAGTCTAAATGTGTAGTTAATGGTGCTTACCCATACTGTACATGCAGAAAATCAGTGCCCTGTTTGTAGAAAAACTCACAAATGCAGACATTACTGTGTTCCAATACCCATAAATAAGCCATTCTGATGTCAAAACCTTGTAAATGGCGACTCAGTTCAGCCAGGTCTAGCAGAGCAGCATGCTGATTGCAGCATGCTCAAGCATAAATTGTGCCTTGGTGCTGTCCTCAGAATACCCTTTTTACAGATGTTTAGGGGAAGGGCCTCTGATGGATACTTGGGGTTTGTTGCCTCAGCATCTCTGAGAGGATTTACTTCAACAGAATTCAGAGGTTCAAAGTCCCATTTTCACTTTTCTGACTCATTTTCCTGGCACAGAGTACCAAATCAAGAGGGTCTCCCTCACAGATACTTTTTTCTATTTATCATGAAAGCTATTAATTTTTTACCTTTACATACGAAGCTGGGGCGTTGGAACTAGATGACCTTAAAGTCCTTTCCAACCTTAACAATTCTATTCTACGATTCTATGATTCTATGAAATACATGTTGAAGATCAGAATGTTTCATTCACATCAATAAATAAAAAGCAACTCAACCAAGGCCTGGAGGTATAAAAGGAATATCAGACTCATGTCAGAAGGAAGAAAACCTGGTTATTTGTAGTTTTAAACAGGAGAAATATCTACAAGAACTTATTATTACCATGACTATGCTTTAAGCAGAAACCAGTCTTCTCTGTTTGTTCCCATGGCTGAGCATGAGATAAGATGAGCTACAAATCAGTTGATCTAGCTACCCTTCATGGTCAGGAGAGCATTTGCCACTGTTATTCCTGACTTCATGGGCCTTGGGCATTGGGGTGCTCACTGGTTAGACAGAATATGAAAGAAAACAGCCTCAGACAGAAAACTCTGGCTTTGAAGAAGCATAGAAAAAGGGAGTAAAAAGTATTTAATGATATCCTGCATGTCTCCTTGACAGGGATAGAAAGATACAACAGTTTAAATTATCATCCCACAACTGAGCTGCCTTGTTCTATGGATAAATAAGCAATCTATGGAAACATGCTCAACAGCTTCCTGGAATCAGAAGAGAGCAGTAAGGATTTTTTCTTCATAAAGCAGCACCTCAACAAGTAAAATTCAAACTATTTTGAGCATTAATGGGAGATGTCAGTGTCACAGGAGTCAGTCTGACCATCAAGCTGATTAAGTATCAGTATCAAAGAGTTACATATAAACCCACAAATCTGACACCAGTTTTGCCTTCTCTTTTGTGATGTTCTCATTATTCCTATATTAATTTAAATACAGTATTTTAACAGCAGTATTTTTCTTTCATAAACCATGAGTAAAATGTATGGCAATTTGTTAACTCTTAAGTAAAATAAAATTGTAGAAGAAAAAGATAATTTCCTTCCAGCTGGTGGCTACACTGTTAGCTGGTCAACACTGACAGTTTACACAAGAACACTTTATAGGATGTATGGTTCTGTTTTGCCAGGGCAGGTCACACAAATAGTTCACGGAAGAGACACCAGCGCTAGCTGTGTTTCTTCAATTTCTTCTTTCTCCAAAGGAAATTTGCTTTCCTTCCCCAGTTTTGCCACATATTTACAATGGAAAGAGGCAAGACCAAAACCACTTACAATCCCTGCAGATGTGGGAAGGCTCATGGCTGTGAGTGTTCTGGGACAGGCTGTGGCAGCACAATAGGTGAATAGTAGAGGAAAGAAGGTGTATGAACTCCTAATGTCTCTAGCCATTTATAAAGACTTTCCCTAAGATTTACTGGGTCTATAAGTGTGTAATTCACCAAAAAAAGTGAACCTTGCCCCTTTTTTTCTTGTTCATTGAAGCTATCACTCCTTGTCCATCAGACCTCCATGTGGAATTTAAAAAGTGGTGGGACGCTCTCACGCCCAAACCCTGCTTAGTTAGCATATGAATGCTCAACTGATTGTTTGAAGTAACAATTAGGAGGACAATGGATAAAGTAGAAAACTGGAGACATCAACTAACACCTGTGAATCAGAACTTCAACAGCTTTCTTTTACATAATTAATTAAAGAAGGAGGCACAATGCACATTGACTTGAAAATATGATCCAAGGGCAATGCTGGTGCATGTAAATCCTTTTTCAGTGCCATTACTTACATGTGAGGTTCGATATTTTTGCAGAAGTCTTAGTCATGCGTGAAAGTTGTGAAATGTTGCAAGTGGGCTTTTAGGTGGAGAGGGAGAAAAACAAGAGAAAAACATTTAAGGGCAATCACAATTTCATGGAGGAGGCAGAAGTCCTGGTGGGGTTATTAAAACACATGGACTTTAGAGAGGTAGCAGAAAGTCATTATAAGGCACAACATTTCTAACCTTGCAAAAAGCAGTTATGATTTAGCATCCTGTAATCAGAACTACATAATGCTCTGTATTAAAGAAAAAAAATGTATGCTATGAAACTGTTTCATTAAATTTGTGTTTATTGTAGAATGTGAGCTGAATGCTATGGTGCTTTCTCGAAGAAGCAATCCATATGTGTGCTCAACTTACTCATATGCAATTATTTCTTGAACAGGTTACATTGTACTCTCTAGAAGAGTATTTTATGAAGCTAGTTAACATTATGACTCTTGAAATGACAGTCTGAGAAAACCTATAGCTGCAATTTACATATATTAATAAGTATAAGGGGGCATAGTCATCTATTTGCACACATCAATAGTTGTGTAGCTAGAGTTGTACTGACATAAAAAGGATAACAGTGAAGGTTATTCGGTGGTCAGAATAAATCAATGAGTATTTATACAGTTAGATAATTCTCCCTAGAGAAGTATAATGTCATTAAAAAGTATCTAATATCTAGACTTCTCTCTTCATAAACTTTATGGAGGTACAAGTAACTTCACATACTTCAGCTATAATATTGCTGATAGTATGCAGTGAAATGACATTTTAGAGTATTTTGTTCACTATCTTTAAATGGCATCAGTAGTATCAAATTAGATACTACTACAATGAAGCAAAAGTTGAGCTTGCATAATTTCCAAGTAATCTAGATAATTTCTTTCTAAAGGATATCACAGAAGATGGTTTCTTCAAGACAGAGTTCCATTAATTTTAAAAGGGAAAGCATGATTCTAGTGAAAAGTGGAGGAAGGGAAAGAGGGGGAAAGAGGTAAAGGGGGAGGAAGAAAGGGTAAACTGAAAATCATTTCCGTTTGTTTTGTGTGTTTAATATGCTACAACATTGATGGTATTTAAATTCTGTTTAAACAATATTTCTGTTAAACAATATATATATATACAATATATGTATATATTTCTGTTTAAACAATAGTTGAGGCTTAAGATAAGGACAAAGTAACTAATTAATCAGTAATTAAAACAGTGATGATCTTGTTGGGGTGATGGTGGTGTTATCGACATTTCATGCTCCTGTTGAGTTCCAGTATTTATATTGTAAATTCATGTTTATTTTGCAGATTTGGCGTATGGATACTATAGACAACAGCGGAAATTGATTGAAGAGATTGATTGGTCATACACAGGTAAGCAAAACTGTCTACTGAAGAATTTAATCCACTTTGACATCTTCATATTCATTGTTATAACTGAAAGAGCCTGTTGTATCCATATACCACTTATGATATACCTAAACAATTGCCAGAGAAAAATTGTAGGAAATGGAATATGAAAAATTACAGGGACTTTACAACAGTTACTTACATCTGTTACTTTTGTAAAGAGAAAGTCCACGTCCTTAAAATGTTAACCTGAGACACGACTTACATGGTGAAGACTGGGCCAAAAAATTGATAGGTGCTCATTTATAATCTGAATATTACTGTTCTGGCAAGTTTGAAAAATAGAAAGAAAAGCTGAAACAAGGCACAGCACATTATGTGGGTAAGAGCATATCCAAATACTGCATATGATCTTCTGGACTTCTGAGAACCTGAGCATCCTTTACAGGTTACCTCCTGATTCTCACAAAATATCAGTCATTTGGCTCTGCACAATATTTGCCTCATCACAGAAGTACCATGGGAAATATATAAATAGGCTTCTAGATTCTCCTGTAAAAGTCAAGCCTCTTTCAGTAATACTGAAAAGGTAATTTAGTCCTAAACTGCACGTATATTTTACATAGAATGTAAGAAGTAACTTCCTGAGGATATGCATAGATTCTTATATTTTTAATGATTTAAGTTACTGTTTCAAAAACCACTGACTTATGAAAAGAAATAAGGACTGTCAGATTTCAGTCTTTCATATATTTGGTTCAGAATATTTTCCTGCAGTTAAAGGAAGTTACACCATTTTTTTTCTTTCTCTCACTTTCTCATTTTGACAATAGTTTTTATCTTCCAGGGTAAAATATATCTAACAAGTTTTGAGCCTAGAGAGAATTGAAACAGGCTAGTCATAAGCCCTTCAAAATGAAATCTATAATGAAAACTCCCACTTACACAGATTGTGCTGCAAAATTCAAGCGTAAGCACAATCAATACAGTATTTCATGTTCAAAGTCCATACATTTTTTAATATTGCAGTCAGAGGAATGCAGGGATAAGCCTCCAGGATTACAGGTGACCAGAGGGCAATTTATGAGTTTACTTTAAAGAGTAGAGTGTGGGGTTTGCATAGGATATTGGAGGATTGCGCTCTTCCCTAGCCTGAGCAGAGCACACACTCCACTGTGCAGCTGCTGCAGCAGCCACAGGTTGTGTTTGCTGGGTATTTTGGATGGCAAAACAGCACAGACTCTGCAAGCGGTACAATCCGTACCTGTTGATTCTCTCCCTTAACATGTGAGATAGATACCTTCATGTAATCCTTTCTGTTCCTATGCCTTGCCTTAGTGATACCATTTGCAAAGCCTTCCTCCCCATCCAAGACCTGTATAGTCCGGTGCATGTGGTGCATGGGGTGGCTGAATTTGAGAGGAACCCTACTCAGCACTGTGTGCCCTGTCCCAGCAGCATCCTACCCCTGCTCCTGCTGCCTCACAGGACCCTCTGCCACATGTGCCACATGTGCCCCCAGCACTCATAACACAGCTGGCTCCACACCTGGTCAAACATGGATTTTCAAAGCTTTTGAGGGGGAGCTGCATGTAAAGCAGATACTTGGTGTTGTACTTGCTTTCTGAAATACCAGGCAATTGATTGAGGGTTGATATAGTGCTGTTTTTTTAAAAAAAGAATATTCCCTTCTATATAAAGGGAATATACAAATTCAGCTTTCACTTTAAAAAAGGACAGTCTTTCTGAATGGGAAGAAAAATCACAAATTTCAACATTGTGTTGGAGGCGCAGAAGAGGCTGAGGCATATTGATTTTGATCTCATTAATTTATATTTATTTGCTTATTTTAAGCTCATTGTTTTATCACTGTGGCAAGTGATATCCAGTACTGTACATATAACTGCTATACCTAGCTCAGACTTACAGTTTTGGGGCACGGACCAACATGTACATTTCTGAATGTTGTCAGTACTGCTTTGTCAGTACAGCCTTTCCCCAGCCACCAGTTACAGTCTTCTGTCTTATAACCTGCCCACTGAAAGACCTGAAAAAGTAGCCTCTGTGCTCTGGTGAAGTGTTATTAGTGGGCCTGGGGATCCTGCAACCATAGAGTTTAATCCATCATAACTAAGAAAAATCTAAGTAGCTTGGTAAGCTAATTTGAGTTTGGACAGATGCACTTCCTTGCATTGAATGAAAAGTTTCAGATCCATTACCCACAGTGGGTCAATACACAGTGGGTCCTTTACTGGATGGTGGTGTGAGATGAAAATAAAATGGGACTTAAGAAATAACTTGGATCTTACCTGCTGAAACCGTACAGTTTCTGAAGTTGGAGTTTCATTTCACATACTGTAATTTAATGTGAGTCATCATCAGATTTTGACTTGCAGGTAATGTCTAGTGAACGTATAAATGTAATTGGAAACATTTTATAGTACTTCTATACTCTGCTTTAATCTGTAGACAAATCCAGTTTTGCAAGCAAGAATTTAGTTTTTTGTGTTCTAACTTTGCATATATTTGCATAAACAAATGCAGTGTTAAAGACGTGGAAGGCACAAATGCTCATTACAGATGCACCCATTTTTTTTCAGGAATAAGTGGCTCCTAAAGCTAGTTTATCAGCAAAATGATTTCATTTTAACAAACTTTCATCATATTTTTCCTTAAAACAGTGATATAAATAAAAATCTGATAATATAATGAATATTTTCTCTATCTGAATATTAGCTGAAAGTGAATCGAACCTTTTTTGTTGTAGAAAAACAAGTGTACTAAGAAAGTTCATTTCCTCAATTCACTTACATATTAATTGATGACCAATGATCATTTAGAAATTATTTAGCTGTACCACTAAGGTTAGACAATCACAGATTATTTCAAACCATAAAGGGAGAAGTGTGAGCTTCAATTATTTCTCTGTCATAGAGGTGAAAGATTAATTTTTATTGATGCTTCGTTTACCCGCACTGTTTTTGCCAGAAGGGATGATACAGTGTTGTTTTCTCTTGATTGGTTGGGTTTTTTTCCAACATGGCTGGTTGACAGTAGTCCGTGAAAACTCCAAATCTGAATGCTCACATGTAGAATTATCAAATTACATCACAAAGAAGGCTTCTTCTTTTTGTTTTGTTGAGTGTTTACTCTTGGTAGGGAGAGGAGGGAGAACAGCTTAATTCTGTTAGAAGCCGGAAATTCTAAATAATCTTCCAGGAATTCTGTGTAAATGAATAGCACAGCTAGTTCTGTGTTCTTTGTCTACTCATTCAGGAGTATTAAGTTCAATTTGTACTGCCATTCCTTATGTGACATGCTGATACATAATTGCCTTATAAACATTGGCAACTCTGATCTTGAGGAAAGGGTGATTTTAATTTAATATAAACTTTCGGTCTCTAGGTATTCAAAGAACAATTCTGTTATTTGCAAGAAGAGCTTGAATCATATTTCCTTTTTCTCTGGAGGGAAGTGTCATGAATCACAGAATAATTTAGATTTGAAGGGGCCATCGGAGATCATCTGGTCCAACCAACTGCTCAAATCAGGGTGAACTTCAGAGGTGAAGCAGGTTGCTCAGACCTTGTCCAGCAGAACATTTCAAATCCCCAAGGAGGGAGATGCTGCAGCCTGGGCAGTGTGTTCCACTGTCATGTTGAAGAACTTTTTTCATTTACCCAACTGCACTATCTCTTACTGCAACTTGTGATCATTGCCTCTTGCCCTTTCTCTGTGCACTGCTCTGTAGATTGCCTTTACATAGCAGTAGACTTTAGATAGATTCCCTTCTCGTCCCCAGCCTCTGCAAACTCAGATGCCTCACCTTCTCCTTGTACGTGATGTAGTCTGATGCCCTGATCATCTCAATAGCCTTTATTTTGTTAAGTTATATCTCATGTTGGGTTGAGGAGGAATTCAAAATTGAACTCTGCATTCTGGATGCCACCTCGCTAGTGTGCGGTAGAAGAAAATAGTCACTTCCCTTGTTCTGCTGGCTGCGATCTTGCTAAGGTAGCTCAGTATATTCTTGCCTTCCTGGCTGCAAGGGCACACTGCTGATTCACACACAACTCATTGTCCATCGGGATAATTATGTTCTTTAATATCTGGTGTCTCTCAGTAGTAAAACTTGGCAATAAATTGATGAGTTTCTTCTGGCCCTTACATCAGTACTTTCCACAGTAACAATGACTAAGCATAATAGCTTGTTGGCTTTGCTCCCATGTTGAATATTGAATTAATCTTGTTAAGATTAAAATTGTTATAATTCTGTGTCTGTTTTAACACCCCCTGGAGATATCACCCTAGTTTATCATTCTCCATTACTATTGCTACAATGACAAAGCCTCAGTCCTCATTTGAAAGGCTGGTTTTGCTACCCCAAGTCCTGGAAATTTGCAGTGATAGCTTCAAATGTTGGTGTCTATAGTTTGGCTGAGAAGATGAAAATGGGCTTATTTTCAGTGGTACTGAGAAAGCAATTCCCTTTCTTGCCCAAACAAGATCTAACATTTTAATTCCAAATATTCTGTCATCTTTCAGTACTGAGGAAATTCTGTTGCAGTCATTGCTCGTAAAGTTTATGGGAAAGTAGGTTATTGGTTAGATCCATAATAATTAACAGGTGTATTTTGCTTTTCACTCAGCCTAAAAACTGAGCAAGAATCTGCACTATCATCTCCGCTGCAGCTCAAGAGAATGATTTTAACATTAGCAGCTAGTTCTACTTATTCTGTAACTTGTCTGCCACTTCTATTACCCCACAATTTGTCACAGGTAAAATGGGAAGTTTCAGCCTGTCTCCTCATTCTTGCTGTTTCCCTGTTCAGCAGCCATCTGCTGGGAAGCTGGACAAAGGCAGGCATTGAGCTGTTGCTTTCTGCCCAGCAGCTGTAGTGGAAAAACTGTCAAGAAGAGTGTGTGAGCGTGGCCACCCTGTACATGCTCCTTATAAAACAGCTCCAGGAGGGGGGCAAAGGGAGCTAAAGGGTAGAGGTGTGGGGTTTGGGTCCTGTCCATTGCAGGCCAGCTGCAATGTATGGTAGAGAAGCCATTTCATAAGCCAAATCCTGACAATTGTGCTGTGTGGGAGGGCAGGTGGCAGCAGCAGGAGTCTGCTGGAGGTGGGATCCAGGAGCTGGCTGATGAACTAACTGATTTAATGGACAGTTCCACCAGAAATATTCTGGGAAGATGATGCGTACAAAATTAAGTTCAACTTTCTTTCTTGCTAGCTAACTACCATGTCATTATCACCATAACTTTGTGAGAAGAGCTGGTCTTTTTATCACCTCTTGTGAAATAAATGACTTTGTGTTTCATATTCATGATGTACAATTATGACTGATGTGCTGCATCAGTTGTGAGTAATAAAGAAAAGCATATACTCTTGGGCCATGTGGGTTCCTTCTGTGAAGGATGCAGCATAAGAAATAGCTCTGCAGAGAGCATTTTTTAGTAGACCTTATGCTTCAGAGGCAGTCATACCTTTTGTAGCATGATCATTACATGTCTTTATAATACCCCAGATCACAGTCACTCATGGTTCCAGTGTTTTGTCACTAAATTCACAGGCTCACTAATTAAAAAGCCTGTTACACTATTATGGCTTTGGGAAGGATGATGATTCAGCAACAGTTATTACAGTGTTACATCTGTTTACATTGAAGAGACAAGGTGTCCTCAAGTGGGAAGCTACTTGATAGCATGGTTGGCCGTAAAGAAATTCCTTTTAAGATATCTCAGTTTACTGAATCAACAACATAAAGCATGTTATTCAACACAAGTAAGATATCTATCCAGTATATGAATGAATTTTGAATTCATATGAAGTGATACAATTTGATATACCTGGTTTCAAACATCCTTTTTTACAATCAGGAGATCTGATCTCTGAGCAGTAGAAAGCAACAAGCAGCAAAGTGCAATTTATTTAGCTTTGATACAATCAGTTTCATTTCTCCACATACCTAGTGTGGAATGCCCAGCCAACAGAAATGTAAAAAAGTAAAAATGAACTTACAGTATCAGATACTAAGAAATAATATCAGGTGTTAGTTATATAGATATCTAACCATGACATATAGTATCAGATATTAGGAAGAAATTCTCTAAGAGGGAGGCAGTGGAACAGGTTAGCCAGAGAAGTTGTGGCTGCCCCATCCTTGGTAGTGTTCAAGACCAGATTGGACGGGGCTTGAAGCAACCTGGTCTAGTGGAAGGTGTCCCT